>BQNB010113984.1:0-21837 GCA_026074375.1 Tanacetum coccineum
AAAAACATGGATAGACGAACTCAACGAAGGAACTATCGACACTTGGGATGAACTTTGAACCACTTTCATTAGCCGATTCTTTCCCCTAGCTCTTTTCGACCGACTCGTCGGAGAAATTCAAGCTTTCTCTCTACACGAAAATGAATCTTTAACCGATGCTTGGCTTCGTATGAAGGAAATGCTCTGAAACCGCCATGGTCACAATTTGTCCAAAGGAAATATTATCAAAATCTTCTATCACGGTCTCAGCGAAATAACCCAAGAAGTTCTTAATGCCGCAGCTGGTGATATTTTCCTCTATAAAACACCAAATCAAGCTTATCAACTTCTCGAAGATAAAGTATTACTCAAGCTCGGTTGGGCTAAAAATCAAAAAACAAAATCAACTCTTAACAAAACCGTTACTTTCGCCGATAAAGGCAGCAGTAATTCCGATACTGACAAAATTATGGCCCAAATGGATGCCATGACCCTGAAAATGGATACTCAGTACAAAAAACTCCAGTCCAAAGCTAAAAAAGCTAAACCCGATTTTGATGAAGATGAAATACCCATGTCTCGTAAAGAAGAGGCTAAATTCATGCAAATTTTTCATAAGACTCGCTTTTACAATGATTACCGCGACCGAGACTCAAATCGCGATAATTGGCGTTCAAACGAACGAAGTAGTTACAATAGAGACAACTAACCGATCCAATACTAAAAGATAAACCATAGACGAATCTTCCAAAAACAAAATCAAACGATTATCATTAAATGCTTAGCAACCGACCAAAAAGCTCTATTCGTCAAAGAAACATTCTGGATCTTCTAAAACCCAACTCAAAAACCGTTGCCAGAATCAACAGCATTCAATTTCAAACCTTGAAACCAAATTCGATAGACTTGCTGACAAGCATTCTGGTCGACCTTCTGGATCTCTTCCCAGTAACATTCAACCAAACTCAAAAGGACACAACTCCAAAGCCTACCAACCACTACAATCTCGCAATGAGCATGTGAATGTCGTATTCACAAGAAGTGGTAAATCTTACAACCCACCAGTTAATCCAAATGATCAACAAAACGATTATGGAAACCCTATCAATTTCGATAGCGATGAAGAAAACGAAGAACTGACACCAAAACCAAAAACTCAAAATTCAAAATCAGTCAAAGAGACTCTGTTACCCAAACCATACAAACCAAAAATTCCGTATCCTCAACGTCTTAGGAAAAGAGAAAAAAAGGAAGCTCAATACGAAAATATCTTTGATATGAACCGCAGCTGTCGAATCAATGTTACCTCTATTGATGTCGTTACCGGATGCCTAATTAATGAAAATTTCTAAGGAACTAATAAACAAAACAAACACAAATCGAACAAATCTATGCCGCTTTCTTAAGCGATGAAAGTTCAGCAATGATCCAAAACAAAGTTCCACCTAAACTCAAAGACCCTGGAAGTATTTCCTTATATTCCAGTAATTTTAACAAAACCTTCTCCTGCAATGCCTTAGCCGACCTTGGTGCTAGCATTAACCTTATTCCATATTTGCTATATGTGAAATTATCACTCGAGACTCTTAAACCTACAAAAATGAGCGTAACATTAGCCGATAGATCATTCCAATACCCTGTTGGAATAGCTAAAAATATGCTCATTGAAATTAGTAAATTTACCTTTCCTGCTGATTTCGTTATTCTCGAAATGGAAGAAGATAGTAAAGTTCCCCTCATCTTGGGATGACCATTTCTTTATACTGCTGATGTAGTGATTCGAGTTAAACAGAAACAAATCAACCTTGGAGTTGGAAATGAACAAATGATCTTCAATATTGATTCTGCAATGAAACACTCTTACTTAAACGATGATAAAACTTGTATTTCAGTATCGTTGGCATTGATGAAATCTTAGAAGAAGATTTCGATGCTCTTTTAGACGAAGGTAGTAAAATCCTTTATTCCATCGAGAGAACCCTTCTCGAAGAAGAAATATTTGCTGAATTTGATGAATTCATGGCAATGACTGCTGATGAAAACTTTGACTCCGAATCCGACACCGAAGACCCACCATTCGAAAAAATCACCATCAATACTGATTATAAAATCAAAACATCTCTTGAAGAACCTCCTACAGATCTTGAACTTAAACCTCTTCATGATAATATGAGAATTATTATTCCCTGGAAAAACCCTCTTTTCTTCCTGTTATCATATCATCTCAGCCATCCAAAGAAAAAAATAACAAACTCATATCTATTCTTAAAAAGCACAAGCAAAGAAAGGTGGTACTACAGTTGTAACCAACGAAAATGATGAACTTGTTCCAACAAGAACCGTTACGGGTTGGCGAGTATGCATCGATTATCGTAAACTCAATGAAGCAACCACAAAAGATCATTTTTCCTTACCTTTTATGGACCAAATGCTAGAAAGACTCGCAAGAAATAAATATTTCTATTTCCTCGATGGTTTTTCTGGATATTTTCAAATCCCTATCGATCCTAATGATCAAGAGAAAACAACATTCACATGTCCTTTTGGAACATATGCTTATAGGCGAATGCCTTTCGGGCTATGTAATGCTCCTGCCACATTCTAAAGGTGCATGTTGGCAATCTTTCACGATATGATCGAAGAATCAGTCAAAGTATTCATGGATGATTTTTTGTATTCGGAAACTCTTTCAACATATGCCTAAACAGCCTCGATAAAATGATCCAATATTGTAAAGATGCTCATCTTGTCCTTAATTGGGAAAAATGTCACTTCATGGTCAAAGAAGGAATTGTGCTCGGACACAAGGTGTCTAGCGCCAGACTAGAAGTCGACAAAGCAAAAATCGATGTAATATCCAAAATTCACCCCCTACTAATATCAAAGGTATTAGAAGCTTTTTGGGACATGCCGGTTTTTATCGACGTTTCATTAAAGACTTCTCGAAAATTGCTCGACCTCTAACTAAGCTACTCAAAAAAGATACTCCATTTGAATTTGACAATGAATGTCAAAAAGCTTTTGAATCATTGAAAGAGAAACTCACATGTGCTCCTGTGATCGTAAGCCCAAATTGGAATCTTCTGTTTGAACTTATGTGTGATGCAAGTGATTTCGCAGTTGGAGCCGTCTTAGGTCAAAAAGATGGTAAAAACTTTCACCCAATCTACTTCGCAAGCAAAACCCTTAATCCAGCTCAACAAAAATACACCGTAACCAAAAAAGAACTTATGGCTGTAGTTTTTGCATTTGACAAATTCAGATCCTATCTTATTCTCTCAAAAACTATTGTTCACACTGATCATTCAGCTCTAAGGCACTTATTCAAAAAGCAAGATGCTAAACCACGCCTTATTCGATGGATCTTACTTCTGCAAGAATTCGACATAGAAATCAAAGACAGAAAAGGAACAGAAAATGTTGCAGCCGATCACTTATCCCGAATCAAAAATGATGAAACAAGCGATGACAGTGAAGTCGATGATAACTTTCCCAGAGAAACTCTTATGGAAATCAATACCAAAGACGAACCTTGGTTCGCAGACTTTGCAAACTACCTAGTCGGTAATATTATACCAAAAGGAATGACGTACCAACAAAAGAACAAATTCTTCTCTGACCTCAAACACTACTTTTGGGAGGAACCTTACCTTTTCAAAGTATGTTCCGACGGTATGATCAGACGCTGTATATCTGGACCAGAAACTCAAACCATTTTGGATCAATGTCACCACGGACCAACCGGTGGACATTATGGACCCAACATAACTGCTAAAAAAGTTCTTGATTCAGGATTTTACTGGCCAACAATCATCAAAGAAGCTCATACTCTAGTTCGCTTATGTGAAGCATGCCAAAAGACCAAAGTAAGATCAAAACATGATTTATGCCTTAAACAACATTCAAGAGATATGAAAATTTTCAACATATGGGATATCGACTTTATGTGACCATTCCCGAAATCATATAAGTTTAAATACATTCTAGTCATTGTTGATTACGTATTTAAATGGGCCGAAGCTCAGTTTACCAACAAATTATGCTCGAGTAGTAGTTACCTTTACCACACAAACTATTCTGCTGTTTCGGAATGCCCAAAGCTCTAATCAGCGACGAGGTACTCACTTATGTGACAAAATAATGGAAAAAACCATGAAAAGATATGGAGTTAACCACCACTTCTCTACATCTTATCACCCTTAAACTAGTGGTCAAGTTGAAAACACGAACAGAGCTCTCAAAAGAATTCTTGAAAAAACTGTTAAAGACAATCCTGCTATTTGGTCAAGAAAACTTGATGACGCTCTGTGGGCTTTTCGCACTGCCTACAAAACACCTACCGGTACTACACCATACAAACTAATATATGGAAAGAACTGCCACTTACCATTCAAAATTGAACACCGTGCATACTGGGCACTGAAGAATTGCAACCCAGATCTCATCGCTGCTGGTGAGAAAAGAATGTTTCAGTTACACGAGTTAGACGAACTTAGATACCAAGCCTATGAAAACTCTCGTCTATACAAGGAAAGAACCAAAGTCTGGCATGACAGAAAATTAAGAATGAGAAAAGAATTCAAACAAGGAAATAAAGTTCTTCTCTTTCACTCAAAATACAAATTTAAACAACCGAAGCTCAGATCTCGATGGTTAGGACCATATGTAGTGAAACATCAATATCCATCCGGATATGTTGAACTTTATGGAAAAGATGGAAAGACATTCATAGTCAATGGCCATCGACTCAAACTATATCATGAAGAAGACAATGAATCCAGGGAAGTAATCACTCTATTCTTCCTAAAAGAATGACTCTCGAAGTATGAGTCTAGCTAAAGACTCTCTTAAAAATTAAGCGCTTCTAAGGAGGCAACCCGTGTTTTACTTAAGTGTGGAGGAGTCCCTCCTTTATTCTTCTACTAATATCTTTTATTTATTTTCTAAAAAAAATAACAAAAATATTTTCTTTTTGTGTGCTTTTTATGTTTACTTTTATCGGTAAAATTATCCTTAAGATATGGAAAATAACGAAGTATGCATAAGAAGCTCTACTACAGGCTATGCTATTTCCTCTAAAGCCCCGGGAATACCGTTTCTTTAATTTTCCTATTTTATCTCTATTATCAGTTATCACATTGAGGCAATGTTCAACTTAAGTGAAGAAGGGACCAAATAGGAAAAATTAATCATATCCCTCTATGTTTGCCCTGTTAAAAACTTTCCAACTGATATTTTATGAAAAATTCTAATTATATGTTTTCAAATTAAAGTAAAAAATGCTCTTAGTAAGGCAAGTCCAGCCGGATTGACATTATAGCTAGCACACTCTAGTCCACTAAATTGTGAGAATTTTAAGCCTTTAGAATATTCAGGTATCCACCTTTGGTACCCAAGATAATTTATGCCTTATGTAATTTATAGTTTAATTTTTAGGTATCTTTTTTTCTTTTTTAATTTTTTTTTTTATTTTTATTTATTTTTTAAAATATATGTTTTCTTAGTTTATTTTCAAATTATCTTTTTTAGTTTATTATTTATTTATAATTATATTTTTTTTTTTTTTGTAATTTATTTTTGTTTATTATTGTTTTTTTTATGTATTGTTATTTTTGTGGTTGTGGTTTATTATTATTTTATTTTTATTTATTTGTTTTGTTTTATTTTTTGTATTTTGGTTTTTTTTTTTATAAAAATCATACTACAAAGAAGATGTAATAATAATAATAAAATAATATTTACCAAAGAATTTTAAATATATTTAAATTATATATTTTATTATTTTGATTTTATATTTTATTCTAATTTGTTTTTTTAAGCTTGTTCGAGTAAGGTTTGAATGCAGTCATATGTGTCCCTAATTCTATCGTTTATGGATGCATATGGTCATGGTCTTAAGCACCATTTCTAGAACATTGTATGGGTTTGGATAATTATGCTTTGAGAGAGCCGGTAATTTAGAAGCTCTAGAACTTGTGCTTAATCATCATTTACTAGACCGAAGCCTATCACATGAAATGTATCCCGCAAGTCCTTGTTCTTCAAGCACTCCTTTTAATGCTATATATACTAAAAATAACAGGTATAAGTTGTAATGAACAAAGCTTGTGCCAAGCTTAGCAAACCCATATAAAAAAAGAAGTATATATGTATGTTATAGTAGTTCAAAGAAATAAAGGCTTATGGTTCGAGTGCATGAAAGAATGGGATCCTCTTTTAGTACTAAAGTACCGCCCTAAGATTCAAGTTAATAAGTGTATAAGTACAAGCCTAATGGAGCTGTCTAGATATGATTGTAGTAATCTCCTAACACAAGTATGGATTGATTCACTTCAGAGTTTTTAGAGAGAGAAAGAAGAATGGTTGGATAACACTAGAGAGAGAAAGTGAAATGATAATATTAGCTTAGTGAAAATGTGACAAATGAACAACCAACACCCTCTCCATGTGTGGAGAGGGTGTCGGTAACCCAATATCATTTTCACTTCACCATTGATACAAGAAAAATAGATAAGAGAAAAGGAAGAATTTTAGAAAGAAGTTAGAGAGAGAAATAAAGAGAGAAAAATGAGAATGGTTATTTAAACAAATGGTAATCTTACAAATAATCAACACCCTCTCCATGCCTGGAGAGGGTATTATATAGGGTTAAAACCAAGAGCTTCATGCATGGAGTAACTACGGGCCGTGCTAAGATTAACTTGGGCTGTTCCACCCGATACACGTACCGATTAGTATAACAAAAGAGCCCCGTTCCCATCTAGCCTATTACAACATGTAATTAATTAATGACCGAGACCTAATATAATTAATGAACGAACTTCCTTGTTCAACTCAATATTTTGTGGCTAACAATCTCCCCCGAAGTGAGTTCATTATGACACTCCTTCGTGAGATCAATGAGAATAGCTTTTGTCGGTGAGCTCTTTGAATCATTGTCTTCGTCTATGATGTAGGCTTTATTTCCTTCAAGCTTGTGATCTTTGATCTTTAGACCTTTGTCATATCTTTTGACTTGTCTTTTTTTCGTCCGAGATATTTAAATCTTTATCCGTTCCGGTCTGATCGTCTTTGCCACCTTGCAATCTTGTATCTTGACCAACATGCTCATACTTTATGCATCCACTTTGAAAGCTTATCTAACAATCTCCCTTGATAGACTTAATATCTTTGAAAGAAGATCTTGTATATCAGATGTCTTTGTTTCGAAATCTTTCTTAATCCGTGACTTTTATGAATCTTGAAACTTAAATCTTATAGTATGTCTTTTGTAGTTTAGAGCATGATCATGTGGTCAATGAAATCCGACTCCACTGGAATGACATCACCATCTCCATCATTATGTATCCTAAAAAAAAACAGTTATCAATAAAGCGTGAGGAAGAATAGGCTTTTCATTCGTCCGAATATTTGTTAGATTTACCTCCGGTTCCTTAGACGCGTTATAGTATAAATATGGTACTGTGATCTGGTAGATTCAAAAGAATCTCCTTGACAGTATTCCATCTCAAAGCGAAGGGTCTTCTAACACAAATGTATTAGATTTGCCATGCTTCCTATTCTCATTACCGGAACATCTCAAGCATACAACACCTGTTAGAGTGATCAGATAGTTACTATCTTTCTGAATTAGCCGTCAACTTCATTCCTAGAAACAAGTTTTGATTCACATTGAATCGCGCCATCATATCTTTCCAATGACAACAAGATTGATCATAAAAAATCTCGTAAGTACCTACCAAGAGCTTTTTTGAATGCTGGCTCAGCAAGGATTTCTATCTTCATTGTGAGTACATAAGTATCACTTGGATGTTATGGCAGAATCACAAGGATAATGCGTAGGACTCTTGTTAACAACTTGTGAACTAGTTGATGTTCAACAAGTGTTTGTCAGGAATGGTGTCCTAATGATATTTTATTTAATGATCTCTTGGCTACTAGACTCGATTAAGCTGCAGTTTTTGGTTTTTCTAATAAGATTTATTTGATGATCTCTTGGCTCTAGACTCGATTAGTGCGTTTTGGTTTTTAGTAATCAGAGGCTAGAGCAGCATGCCACCTATTCAATATTAACTAACTCGGAGTGAGAAAGTCAATAGAAGTTGTGTGTATCTCCGTGACAAATAAGACAAGTTTCTTTTGAGAGAAACCAGAATGGCTGGGAAGGGTTATGTAGTGCATCACTGCGTCCATGATGTCTTGTCTTCAATACCAGAATTCATCTTTGTGAATCTGATAGATTATGTATTGACCCAGTTTCTACCTAAAGTTGTGTGGAGAGCTTCATTCTTTTCACCTTTTATCTATACATTTCTTTTTAATTCTTTAACCCATTCAATGCTTACCAAGACGTCATTATTAACACCTTGTTGTGATTGTTCCAGTGTTAACTCAGTCTTAGTCGGCATTTTTCCCTTTACACATTCATCTTTAATCATTCCTAAGGACTGCTATTTCTAACTATGGAGTGTCCTTGGGTAGATCCCTCCGGTTCTGGTTGGATCATAGGACTGATTCCTAACCTAACCACCTTATGACTTCAGAATCATCGTGAAATTAAGATGTTGTTGGGTATAAGATTGAACCATAAAACCATTTCCGAATAGCACTTTGAGTCTTTTAGATCACATTTTAATTACATTTCTCCCCTTATTTTAAATTCTAAGTCACTTAGTTTTTGAAATACCGTGTGATTAAAATTTGTCTTGAAAAGGCCATGGGGGAAAAATATTGAAACTTAGCATGATTTATTTGGAACTGTTACATCTTGCTCCCCTTCAATTTTACATATGTTTGACACCAATAAAAATGATACCAAGTTGTAAAATCGATATAAAATTGAGGTTGAACACTTAATCATCTTATAACTATCATTCTATTGAATTGTTATTATTATCTTGTTGTTATTAAGAGACTTTTTGGGAATGGTTTGAATACATAAGAATGGTCATGATATGATGTATCCAAACTCATTAAACTTTGTTTCTCGAAAACTCCCCCTTGAAAGATGGAGTGTTGAACACACAATTTTGAAAGATTATGAATCGTCAGTGAGAAATTCTTGAAAAATTGTGTTCAACATTTTGAAAAACATCATGTTAGAAGACTTCTCTTCCAATTCTAAGGGTAAGCGCACTTATGCGCACACTATCCTTTTTCTTGTGCTTAAAACTTTAAATGTCTGGTAAGAACAGCTTAAGACCGAGAGAAGTTGAATTTCTCGTTGTTAGGATAAGTTATCTTTATAGATAGACGGTCCTTTATTTGAAGTCCGGGTTACGTACTAATATTTGCACATAAGACATTAAGAAAAATTAGAAATGACATGTTTTGAAAGCATTTGAAACTCCTGTTCGAACTTCATTTACACGCCCGTGTCGATATTAATTAACATTTCTAGGTACGTAAATGTTGTTGATTCCAAGAGACATGTCGAGAAGAATATTTTTTGAAACATTTTCTGATTTTTTTTTGTATTTTCTTTTTGAAATTTTATATTTTTGTATTTTTTTTTCAAAAAATATGTACATGTTGACCTCAGCATTGTTATGTGATGGTGAAATAGTAATTCCAACTCTTGTCGTGATGTAGCTGTCTTGTCTGCTGGAGGAACAACTTTTGGAACCAGCTTTGAACTTGACAGTTCATTGCTGTGGTCGTGAATTCCGAGTTCTGAACTGTTATGATCAGAAGTCATTGCTTATTCATCAGATGAAAATTCCTTGAAGCCCTGGTTTCTTAGATATCAGTCTTTTCAGCAACCAAACTCAAAGTCCTTCCTTTGTAGGATTTAAAGATGTACCTGCATGTATGTTAAGTGTACCTGCACTGACATCAAGAGTTTGTTTGCATTCATACTGGTTAGTGATATCGTCATTTGAACCATTTTGGGGTTTACTGTCAACCTTGGTTGTGCTAGATGTGAATATCTTTCCAGTAGGAACCCACCTAAGACCAACTGTCTTGAAAATTTTACCCGTTGGTTTCCACCTAAGACAAGATCTATGAGTCATTGTTTTCTCATGCACAACGGAAGTCTTTTTGATTGAAGACCTATGTCTTTTTGGGATCTGTCTTTCTGGTTTCTTTGCAAAACTTGTTTGCTCTACGGGTATGTATCTTTTTGTTGTCTTATTGGATGGAACCTTAGCACGTGAGTTGACTTCATTCAGGAATTTTGTTACACAAGAATCATGATTGGCATTAAAGACACATTTCTGACATGTTGAGCAAACAAAATGTTTGGAGTCAGAAAAACTTCTAGAATTCCTAGAGTGTTCTGCTATGGGCACAGTCTTTGTCGTGACGCAACTACTCTTAGATGCAGGCCAATTCCTAGACTTTTGGTTATTGATCCTAGGTTTTGGTTTGCTACCATTTGCTGTGCTTTGTGATCTAGCAGAAGGCATCACACTAGGTTCTGAATTCCTACTGCTTTCTTGTGTCTTTTTCTTAGCTTCCTCTAGGTAGTGATTATGAACCATGTCATTTGAGCTATACCTAGATGAGCCAGGTGCAATCATGTGATGAGGTTTTGCAACAGCAGATTCTCTTTCCTTAGGCAAATAATGTGTAGTGACTGGTTTTGACAAATCGTTATTGACATCAACTTGGGAGGCAAACCGTTGCTTTGAAAATCTAGGTCGTTCAGACTTAAACGCAGTCGGTTGTCTAACAACTGATTGGTTTCTACGTGGTTGTAAAGCCGGTTTCCCTAAGATTGACGATTTTGCAAACTTAGTATTCACACTATTTCCTGTTAATTTCCTTAACTCATTTTTTAATGCTGCAATTGCAAACCCTTTTTCCTGAAGTTGAGCTTTGAATTTATCATTATTTGCAATCAAAGAAGTTGTGTGTTCTATGTTCTTAGCTCTCGTTGTCTTGATAGAATCAAACATTTCTTTGTAATGCCTTTTCAAAGTCTCATTTTCCTTAAGTAACTTAGCCACTTTATGTTCCAATTCGATGTTTATTGTTTCAATTACATCTATGTCATGTTTAACCTTGGCTTCATTACTTTTTACATTTAAAAATTGACCTTGTTGCCCTTCTTTTAAAACTTGATTTTGATATTTAAGTTCAAGATTAACACAATGTGCTTCCATTCTTGAAAAATCTTTTTGAAATTGGGCAACATTCTTTTTGAGACAAATATTTTCAAATTCGGTGAGTAATTGAATTTGGAGTGCAATGTCTTGTCTATCAGTTAAATTTTAGAGGCAAAGGACACGTGTCATAAAATTGATCAACATTTGGTCAACCTCTCCTTCATTATTGGATCAGGTTGTCCTCAGTGGGTTGTTATCCTGTAGCAGATCGTTATCATCAGAAGTCGTTTTGTACCTCCGCCATGGCTCTTCATCCTATCTATGGGTCTGATCTCTGCTTAATTCCCATGATATGCTGTTTGTATCCTGCTCTTGTGATTCTGTCCCATTGCTTTAAATCGTAAACTTAAAACTAGAATCCAATTCTTTTACTCTTTATCACCTTTCCAATTTGTTTGGGTTTCTCTTTCATTCACACTGCTGTAATACTCCATTATTATGCAGTGCTCTTTATCAATCGACTTTTTGACTATATTTTTGATTGGACCAGCGTCTATATAGAATTCTGGAATATACATGTTGTGTGTATTGTAGAATGTAGGTTGCGTTGTCATTACAATATATTTCATCATTCAAATAGATTTTGTGAGTTGATAGAACATTTGATACTTGTGTCTCGAGTAACTTTAAAAAGAAGACTGGATCCAATCTCTTGAAATTCGTTGTTATCAAGTTGCTTTTGAAGTTGATCCATGTTTAGGAACATTGTGCCTGTAAAAATCTCAAAATCTTGACCAAAGAGTGTTGCAAATGCGCGTCCAAATCCATTCTCGGTTCGACTTCCTTTTAAGTCGTTGTTTGAAAGACGCTTGAGGTATGTGTAATAAAGGTCGTTTTTTTGAACAAGATTACCATGCAACTTTCTTTTGATTTGTCTTGAATTAGTTGCATTTGTTGTTCTTCTGATTCCGAACACGAAGATAAGGTATCTTTGAAGTGAAAGTTGGTGGATCTTAAGTGGATATGATGTGATTGAAGTTGTGGTTGTATGCAATTCACGTTCACGGGATTTTACTAGGTTCTGATCAAAACGACAAATGTTTACGGATTTTACAAGTTTCACTATGGATAACCATGATGATGAATGATCCGGAAATCAGCGGGCCCAATGATTTAATTGTATAAAAACAAATAATTGTCTGGCTAGGGTTACAGCAGATTGTTTAAATAGGCTCACCAATCTAAAACGGGCCTAAAATTACAGATGGGCCGTGAGCTAGAACAAAAACAAGTCTAACACAAATTCCAAAAAAATGAAAAATGTCATAACTCATAGTAACGAGGGTTTTGGGTCTTCGGAAAAAACCGAACTAGCCAAAGGTTGGCTAGAGCTGCTTCGTCTCGTTTTTCTCTTCGATTTGAGCGTCACGGGCCTCTGAATCGGATTACGGTTCAATAGTTCTTGGCGGTTTTACTGAAACCCTTTTCTTTCACACAAGATTTCTAGACAAAACGCAGTTTAGTATGTCCACCAAAACGCAAGTGACACCAAAACGCTATCAGTGACATCCAAAACGCAAGTGACACAAAAACGCGAGTGACACCAAAACGCAGTGACACCAAAACGCAGTGACACCAAAACGCAATGACACCAAAACGCAATGACACCAAAACGCAGTGACTTTTGAATCAAAACGCAATGACCATTTAATCAAAACGCAGCTTGAGATTTGGTCAAAACGCAATGAAGTCTTGATTTGGGCAGAGTTTCTCCTAGTCAAAACGCAATATAGGTCTTCAAAACGCAACCAAGATCAAAACGCAACCTATTATCAAAACGACCAACTTATGATCTTATAGCAACCAATGTCAAAACGCAGCCATGATCATAAAGCATAAATGATCAAAACGCAACCAATGATCAAAAAGCAACCTATGATCAATATGCACCATGTATCAAAACGCAACCAAGAACTTTGCGAGAGAGTCAAAACGCAACGACCGAAATATCCGACTTTTTCCACAAAAATCGTCCTAAAAATCACCATTTTTGACTTTTTAACTTGTATTTCTCTTGCCAAAATAGTACCTTATGCCTAGATCTTGCTTAATAACATAAACATTCACACATCTAAGCACAAAAATCTGGGTTTATTTTTTTTTCCGCTTCAAATGACACACGAATTTGATCTTTTTGAACCACAAGAATCAACCACGATCTCCACACGTTAGCTCTTGTGATGCCAATTGTAGGAAACCGGATTTTACACTTTCACTTCATATTACGAACCACAAATCGAACTAGAAAAGAGATAAAGAAAGATTGAGTTTATTTTAGAGAGAGAAAGAAGAGAGAGAGATGAGAGAAAAAGAGAAAAGATATTTATTAGAAATGAGAAGAGATATTTTCTAAGTAGAAAATATCTATATATACCCCTACACATTTAATGTGACGCAGGGGATATTTTTATACTAGGACTCGGGCTCGAGTTGTGGCTTGGGATTAAACCCGAAACATATACAAGATTTAGATTAACTATCGAGGCCGTTTTCACGATAATTTCCTTATTCAAAGTTCACTTTATTAAATGACGAGTCTCGTACACGTAATGAACGAACTTCCTGTTCGGCTCAATATTTTAAGGCTAACAAGGGACCTAAGTTGTCTAGCAAGTAATTAAATTAAACAAGCGATTTAATTTCACCAAATATGATTTTAGACTCTATAGCTAATTAAATAAAATAAAATAAATAAAAATAAAACAAAACAAGTAAAGGGGAGGTAAATTCAAGAGATAAAGGAATGTCCACCTTACTAATCCCCTATTCATCATCAATGATCAATGTTCTAAGTGCAATGTTTACCTTATCATGTCTCTGTGAATCAAGATAAGCAGGTCATATAATAATGCGCATCAGGTCTGTCTCATACCTCTAAATATCCATTGTTATAAAGTCTACAACTGCCTATGTAACCACATTCGTTTTGTGAGGATGTCAACCCTATTATTTTTCTTGATAAAAGTCTCATACCTAATGGGGTTATCAGTCACACTATTACCGCAACTAAATCTTATACCCTATTGTCTACAACTTTTAACCAGGCATTGCCCTTTGTTAGATATGAGTAAAAGACTCGGTCACCCCGTATATTTATTGTTTATAATAGTAGTTAGTGTAAATAGTTAATAGTACGTATTTTCGGTTTTAAGTTGGGTTACTAATACCGGTTTATTGTAAGAATTTATATAGCTTCTTACAACGTGGAAGATGGCAAGCTAGTCATTACTTTCATTTAATAGAAAACACATACACTCTTTTCTCTAAATCTCTCTATTAGTGTTTCATCACTAGAAACTTGTCTATCTAATCCACTCGAAATCTTTCACCCGTGTTTTGAATTAAACGATTTTACATTGGTTACACAGGAGCCTAGTTGGATTCGTGATTGATTTCGTGTGGGTAATAAGAATCAACATTTCGGGCTCATTTGTGAAGAAAAAAAATCCAACGGCTCACTTTTGATTTTGGGCTTATTGTTTGTCTATCTTGCTCCTCTACTTGTTATACTCATACATTAGGTTAGGTGTTACAAATGTCGTGGCTCAATACCATGCTCCTAGTTAGAGTTAATAAGCTTTTAAAGCTTAGTGTTCTTCGTGGGGTGTTGGCTTCATATTGGACGATTCTCACAAAGGAAATCGAGTTTAAGGTTGTGTTTAATCGTCCATATTCACACTTAATATTGTATGTTGTAACCTAGTTTCGTGGCTGGAAAGATCATATGGCTTGATTTTGGTTAATTCCGTCCAAGTGTTCATTAGTGGAAGGTTTGCTTATTTTATTATTGTTCTTCACGGCGATGTTGACAAGTTGGGACAGATACCATGGATATTAAGGAAAAGTCAAAGGACGAGTTGCCAAATGTCAAAGGCGAGTTGCTTTAATTTTAATAAATTATGATTCGCGGCGGTGTTGGTTCTACATTTGGTGGCGAGTTGATTGTTCACGTCGTGGTTTTCACAGCGATTAGTAGCGGAGTTGATCACGTCGAGTTTGCTTAGTTTATTGGGACAGCGAGTTGCCCTAAACGGCGGTTTGCTAAACGGCGGTTTGCTAATACAGGCGGTTTGCTAAAACGGCGGTTGCTAAACGCGTTTGCTTAAACGGTGTTTGTGCTAAACCCGCGAGTTCTAAAACGGCGTGTTGTAGATCATAGGCAGCGGTTTGTTATTTAAATATACGGCGAGCTTGGCTTGTTAGGCAGCCGGTTGCTCAATCGATAGGAAGGCAGGTTTGGTTGTTTTCAAAGGGCGGGTGATAGTTAATATTCGCAGCGGTTTGATTTAAAAAAAATAAAAAATCGAAATGTGTATCCAGAAGGTACGCCCCTTTTGCGACACATTTTTCGCGAAAAAATAAGTAATTTGTAATTCTTTTTTCCTATAGCCTATTTTATCTTATTTTTACATCAAATTCAAATTTTAGTAATAGGGTAAAAATTATTCTCTGGTCGACACCTTTTTAGCGACATCTTTTTGGCGGGAAAAAATTTAAGTAAAATTTAATTTTGTTCTTTAGCTTTTTAGCTCATTTATACAACAAATTTAGATTCTTGGTAATAGGGTAAAATGTTTTTTTTATTATCCAACCTTGCCGTTAAATTTCAAAAATCAACAAACACCAAATATCACAACCAATTATTAATTTACGGTTTTTTCTATGGATTTTGAAAATCCAGGAGGTTAAACCTTCTGATCGGTTTAAATCTTAGACTTGTAAAATCCCGTTTTTGTGAAGTTAATTGCATTCATAACCAAACATCAAGATGTCTAAAATGTCACGAAGATTTTTGGTATGCCGGGTGGTTCCGTATTGCAACGCCACCAATGCTTTGAAGAACAGACTTTGAATCTTTGGCAACAAAACGCTTTGTCTGTAATGGTCTGGGAAAAGATAATGGATGAGGAAACATTATGAAATCGAGGATTACTGAAGGGTCCCATTTTAATGGGAACGTTTCATACAAATCCTGCTGAAGATGTGAAGAAAACTGAAGCGGGTGCACTTCAACTAGCGGTCCAGAACGTGCTAGGAGTCTTTAAGACTTTATGCTGAAGAAAAAAGAAAGGTTATTATGCCGACATTCGTGCTCACGATATTTATTGCTTCTGGTATACCAAAAGTCATCTACACAACATCAACCATTTCACTGAAGTCTAAAAGACCATTTGGGTCTTGTATTTGATGATTAGGCGAAGGTTTCTGAGTTAACTAAGGGATTGACAGGGAGGGAATCTCCAATTATACGTATGAATTTGTTACGCTTCTGTAATCAAAAGGAGAGACCATTCTTGTTTTACTATGTTAGGTTTCGAAGCTCATTATCGACATGAGAAACATCAAGATGACATTGTCCAGAATGACAAGTTAACTCTAAGTTTGTGAACAAACATGTACTGAATGGTGTGATTCATTACTGAAGTCAAACTAAACCGAGGTTTGAAAGAGTCTCTAACTTTGATCAGTTGTATGCCTACTTGAAGCAATCATGAAGGTTCATGCAAAATGAGAACAGAATGAGATGAATGGTTTAATTAAACCTAACTAATGACCCTTTGGCACTAGTGTCTAATGCATCAAATTAGTAGTATCCAACACAATCATCTGAGTCTCAATAATTCCCAATTCAACCATCATTGTGGATAAACTGTCAAATGGACACAGGAGCCTTCAACGGATACTTGATTAAAGCCAACCAACACACTTTCCTCTCAATAATCATTTCAAAGAACATCTCCATCAAACCGAAAATTAGTTCCGAATCTCCTCAAACGCAAGGGAACAATGCTACAGTTCAAGAAGTTGTTGTTCAGGATGATCGAGGTAGTTACAATGCGAATAATCAAGTGAAGACCATTTCAGAGGAAACAATGCAAGAGGAAATGTTGTAGCTGGGGAATGCTTGGAGGTCAGAACAGAAGATGGGCAATGTGTATCTGGTCAAAGCTATAATAACCATTTATGTGCTAACAACTGCTAAAGTATTCGGGTACATTGCAGGAGAATGTCACAACCTATGCGTCATAGTGATTTCAGACACTTCAAAGACTAGATGCTTATATGCTCTTGATTGCTATGAGAATGGTGTTGTATGATGAAGAGCATTTGTTGTTTCTTACAGGAGAAATGGTCACCATTTGATGACGATGTCTTGAAGATGATCAATGCGTTGCTTTCGCTTTGAGGTGATGAGGCTCCCACCACACAGACCATGTTCATGGATAAATCTTTCATAATGTAGATCCACATTCTACGATGAAGTCGGGCACATCTTATGACTCGAATCTCCGTTTGAAGTACTAGATCATGTTACCTTTGTAGATCCTTTGGTTGGTTTCTTGGAGCTACACGAGATGCTAATGCGATGTACAACACAAAATACGTTGTTGACTCTTGATGCTGACTATACGAGTGATAGTAATTATTCCGTTATGATCCCAGTATGTGGAAGACAACGAAGATCCTTGTTGTACAAAAGTTAATGTATCTTCTGTACGAATTGATGCATTATCGTCAATTCTTGATGAAAAATGCATGAACTGCGGGGACCAAAGTATGTCAAAAAGTAAGCTGGTTAAAGTTGTTAATTGCACATTGACTTCTGAAACTTGCGAGATATATGGAATTGGTCGGGGTGTATGAACAACGGGCTCTAAGTTTGAATTAACTGATAGATGAACGAAAGATGATGAACAAATGAGAATAATTATATCTAACAAAAATCTGAAAAGAAACTTCTTTAAAATCGGAACTTAATTCTGCACAATACGACTTATCGTTTCCTACTCTTAACCTTCATAAGATAGTGGGAAGAAGCGATAATGTAGAAAAAAGGATTTTAAAAAAAGAAGACAAATTCCTTGTTAAGCGAGGTTTTAGACATTAAAAGGCTAAAAGAAAAAGGTTGAGATAGATTTTAAGAAAACAAAGATCATCAGTACAAAATCGGTTCTACTGATTTGATATGTAAACCAAAAATCGTTTTATTGATGAAAAGAACAAAAGTTAGCGATAGGCTGCAAAAATCCCTTATGTCTCATCGTGCGAAGCCAAGTTCACCAGCCCTCTATATGGTCTTGTATTAGTCATGTCCAATCATGCACGCCCTGTTGTTACATGACTCAGAGGATACTCGTGAGGATATCTGAGTTAACTTGGAAAAGTATGATTGAGAAAATGAAAAAGACCTCTATGTGTGGAAAATAATGTTAAGATTGCCCCCCAGATTACTCGATGGAGGAACCTTCTGCTACTTTGCTCCATCAAAGA
This sequence comes from Tanacetum coccineum, assembly GCA_026074375.1. Classification (NCBI taxonomy): domain Eukaryota; kingdom Viridiplantae; phylum Streptophyta; class Magnoliopsida; order Asterales; family Asteraceae; genus Tanacetum; species Tanacetum coccineum. The sequence goes on from BQNB010113984.1 coordinate 18,363, forward strand.
AATCTGTCACCAGACTGATATTTTCGGGTCCATTGGATAACAACACAGAAAAAAGGCTGCGACCTTAGCTCAAAACCAATTCTAGCATTGACAGTGTTATCACCCAAAACTCCTGTCAAGCTTTGTCCCAGAATTCTTCCAACTAAAAGTATGGTGAAGATTAATCTGTATGTACTCACACAACTTTTTACGGAATTTGACAAAAACTTGCCAAAATAGAAATCACACCATCTGGTCTTACAGAGGGGGAAAGAGGTTTTAGCAAACAAAAAGATGTTACCTCACTGAAGTCATACCATTTTTCAAAACTCTTAAACAACACTTTGAAGGAGTTCAAAAGGCTCTCTTTAAAGAAGTTAAAGAAATGGAAGAAATTTTTGATCAAATGTCAGCAGAGGTGGACCATAATACTGTAGACAAGCAATGTGCTGAAAATAAAAGGAAAAACCTTCTTATTGCAAATGAGAATCTAATTGCTAATTGTTTGTCGAATCAATTGATGTTTGCTGTTGAACAATCACGTTGTCTAGATCTTGAAGCTGAGATCTCAAAATTACAAAATGAGAATCAAAAGGATGTTAATGATGAAATGATAAGAGGTTTTAACAAACTTGAGATGGAATACCTGAATTTGCAATTAAAATATCAACACCTTCAAGAAAACTTTGGAAATAAAAAATCACAAACTTCTTAGGATGTTCCTGAATTTGACTTATTTTTCAGAATTAAAAATCTAGAAACACAGCTTCAAGAAAAGGACAACGTAATTAGAAACTTGAAAGCTCAAGTCTCTAAAATGAATGACAGAAGTTGTGAAACTTATAATGCTAAAGATGTCACTGATCTTATTGAACAAAATGAACGTGTTAGAGTAGAACTAGAAAAGGTCAAACAACATTACAAGGAATTGTATGACTCCATTAAGATTACGCGTACTCATACTAGTGAAAAGACATCTACCATATTAAATGAAATTAAGAGTCTAAAGGCTCAGTTGAAAACCAGTGTCTTATGTCACTAGTGACTCTGTCAAACCAAAAGTTCTTACGCCTGGCATGTATGCCATTGATGTTAAACCCATCCCTCCTCCCCTTAAGAACAATAGGAGTGCTCATTTAAACTATATCAACCATCTTAAGGAGAGTGTAGAAACAATTAGGGAGATTATAGAGGAAGATAGAGTAGTTAAACCACTAGATAATGCACTTAATTATGCTTATCAATACACTAAGCTATCTCAAGAATTGTTAGAATATGTGATTGGAACTTGCCCGAAAAGTTTCAATGAAAGTGATAACAAGGCTCCCTCTACCCCTATAATTAGGTAAAAGCAAGTTACTTTTAATGATAAACCAGGAACTTTATCTAGTAACACACAGAAACACGAAGAACACCAAAAAGTTCAACATTCTAATATCCATGTGATTCCTTCTACAGGAGTAAACAGTTCCACTAAAGCTAGCAGATCAAAGCCTAGATGCAATACAAAGAACAATAGGAACCTGCCAGCTAAGAGTGTAAATTAGAAGACTGTAGAAGACCACCCTATGACAAATAAGTATGTTTGGACAAAAGTGAATCGAGTTAACTCTAGCATTAGCTCTAAGCGTGTTGTAATTAATTCGAATTCTGAATCTGTGTGCAAAACGTGTAACAAATGTTTAAATTCTGCAAATCATGAAATGTGTGTTGTTAATATTTTGAATTCTATGAATGCAACCCCCACTGTTAAAATTGTCTTGAATAAAGGAAAGTAGATTTGGAAACCAAAAGGCAAACTGTCTGATAACAGTTTGAACAAGACCAAGCGGGTTTGGAAAGCAACTAGCAAACTATTTGCTAATGTTGGTTATCAATGGAGACCCACAGAAAAGAAATTCTCCTTAGGAAAATTTAATTGTGGTTATCAATGGAGACCCATAGGAAAGAAATTTACCTTAGGAGAACTGTGCCCTTCAACTAAGCCCCTTGTGAAATGTACTATTATATCTGCTAACCAACAGGACCCCAACAAAAATTGGGGAACCGAAATTCCAAACTCTCCACACTCAACTGTTTTCAAATGCAGGTAGTACAGGTCATCCTTTGGTATCTGGACTCAGGTTGTTCAAAACATATGACGGGGAATCATTCAAAGCTCAAGAACTTCGTGGAAAAGTTCATCGAGATAGTAAGATTAGGGAATGATCACTTTGGAGCTATCATGGGTTATGGATATTATGTTATTGGTGACAGTGTAATCTCTAGAGTATACTATGTGGAAGGACTTGGACACAATCTATGCACTGTAGGGCAATTTTGTGATTCTGATCTTGAAATTGCTTTCAGAACGTATTCTTGCTTTGTTCGTGATATGAATGGCGTAGACTTGCTTAAAGGTAGTCGTAGCACCATATTGTACACGATATCGATTGATGATATGATGAAGTCTTCTCTAGTATGCTTGTTGTCAAAAGCTTCCAAGATCAAATCATCGAAATACCCCCATAGATCCTAATTAAACCTTAATCATTATAACATGTTTATTATATCATTAATTACAGATGTTATGAAACCCTAATTATCCATCATAATAATTTTATTACATATTTTTTAAATGATAATTAACCCTCAAAGAATATAATTTTAAACCTAAATCCTTCAAATCTTGAAGACAAAAATCACCAAACATGAAGAAAAAACAATCTTCTTCCTCCTTTGATAAAATTCACTGGGACAAATAAAAAACAAGGGGGAGAGGTTATTGGTGTATAAGTAAGGTTTACAAAAAGTGTTTTAGGATATATACTTTTACAATTTTAATTAAGTAAGATTTGTTTTCCTTTTTTTTCTTCCTTTCTTTTTTGGCCGATTTCCCCTTTATATATATTTTTTTTTATTTTTTTATTTTATTTATTTATTAATTACTTAATTATTTGCATTACCTTAAGTTTTTATAAAAACCTAAGCTTATTTGAGTATACTTTTTTGCGTAAACGCAATTTACTAGACTTTTAAAGTAAATAACTTTTCATTTTTATTTTAACCTAACTTTCCAAAAATAGAAATTCTCATTTCATTCTTATTCTAACTACTAACACCTATTCATACCTAACATTACTAACACATAAATACGTATAATTACTTACACAATTAACGCGAAACCGCTTCAATCACCGAAATCATTTCCTTGTCACCAAAAGTGAACGAAATGAACGCCATAAAATTCAACACAAATCCAATCCCATTGAGACGATCACGCTCAATGGATTGATTATCCAATCTCACGTATCCCACATAAACACATATTAGCACAAATAACACATAACCCATACATTGAAACAAATACATAAGTCAAAACTAACGGTTTGACTACCTGCTCAAGTCATGGTTGTCACAGTATCCCCTCCTTTAGGAAATCTTGTCCCGAGATTTAACCAAAAGGTTCAACTCTATTATTACCAAACAATTAATCAAGGATACTTATCTTTCAAGT
>BQNB010113985.1:0-21836 GCA_026074375.1 Tanacetum coccineum
TAATTAACAATGTGCAATACCACTATCTACCTTAACTGACAAAATATAAACGAAAATAGCACACCATATGTTGCAATAACATGTTAGCCTCCGCCGCAACGCGCGAGTCATTTTCCATCTCGTTTGTATAAAATGTGTTTAAATAGTATTGAAATGATTCATTTCGAAGGTAAACCTAAATTAAGTTATGATTGTTGAAAAAAGGTGCACCTTTTGTTTTTGCCATTGGTTTGGACTGGCATCTACAATAAGCGCATGGGCTTGAAGCCTTATATAATGTTGGTCTAAGTCCAAGTTTTGCACCTTAAGAAAAAGAATTAACACCCATGATGCTAAGGGCCTAAAGGATCTTTTAACAAGTAATAATTGCGGTTCTTTCGGCCGAATACTTATTTTTAAGGGAGTTGATATGCACACCACACAAAGTGATGTGCACATCACTTTGTGTGGTGTGCATATCATCACATCCCTATTTTTAATCCGGTGGGCGCATCCCAGTCCTTCAACCTCGAGTACAGTTTTATGATTGCTACTTGTTTTAGCTAAGATTCAGGCTCGATGAAAAAGAAATTGGCCCAACTCACGTTGAGACTGTCTCGGCGAACCTTTGCATAGACATTGTACTAACAATATCTATATATAGAGGGAAAATATAAGTAAGCTATGCATCAAATCTTGAAAAAATTGATGTACTGTATTTAAGACAATTAGTTTTCAATAAATTTCATCTCTTAACAAGTTATCTTCATATTCTCTAATGCACAAAAGCTTTTCCAACCTTCTTAAAAGGTCTTCATTTAATCATAATGACTTGTGTCGTTTGTTATCAAATGCTTGATCTTTACCAAGCTATTTTCACAGAAGTCATTTACAAAACTTTTTTCACAATGAGTCAAATCATTCAAATGACTTATTTAAATAGTGAACAATCGTTTAAAAACCTTGCATTGCAGTTGCTTTAACATAATGGTGTAAAAATAGCCACCGCTACAAAATCAGGCTTGAGGAACGAGAGTAGTTTGTTTTGACTTTTAATATCAGTTTAATGAAATTTGAGCTAGATAATTTTGTCATATTAAACACAATATAAAAGGATAATACCCAAAAAAAATGTCTTAGTGATAATGATATTTTAATAATCATGTTTATGGTAACAATATCACTTATATTTGTGTATATGTGTGACGTTATGAAAGGTATACGTAGTAACATGGAAGAGTAAATTAACATAGTTCTAGTAATTAATGTAAGTTTATATAAATATTATAGTCAATGAGAAATAGTCAAGTATGTAAACAAACTTCATCCCACATCCCCTTCAGTTTCGAGGAGTTAGGGCCGTTTGGTTTGTAGATGGGTTTAGGATTAGGATTAAGATTAGAATTTGAACGAGACAGAATTTTGCGCGCGCGTTGCACGTGGTTATTTTTATTTGCTTTTCGAAGATAATTGATACTCCTTCTGTCTTAATTTATTTGTCCCTGTTTGACTTTTTGTGTCTTTATTAATCAATTTTGACCTTAAATAATTTTGTTTGTGTTATATAATACTTGATGAAAATTATACCAATGGAATATACATTTAAAACTCAATTCATTCATATATTTTTCATTAAATACTAAATAACACAAACAAAAATATTTAAAGTCAAAGTTGATAAATAAAGTTTGTTATATAAAAAAGTCGTAAATAGTAAACTTCAATACTTACTATAAAATGGTACGCACATCTGGAGCATATCAATATTGGGCTCGTTTTGTTCGTAGTCCGGAGGCCTTTACGTTAGTATATTTTTCATCTAAAGAATCGCTACGTATTTGTTAGCTACGGAGTATTTGATAAATAAAGTTTGTTATATAAAAAAGTCATAAATAAACAAAAGTTGAGGGGCTTTTGTGTAATTTTTTTTAACAAATTCCAGCTTGGGCTTGACCACCCGTTTTTGGGCTTAAATGTTTACCCCATCAATATTGTAAAACAAGCATGATTACCCGCGCGTTGCTGCGGGTCGTTAATTTTTTTCGCGTAGTTGCGAGGCATTATTATTTTTTATTTTTTTTTATTTTGTGTGGTTTTATTTTTTCGGCCTCATGTTTAATAGTTTGTTGTTTTTTCTTATATGAGCTTATGTGTGGGGCTCATGTTTAAAGGTTTCTTTTTTTGGCTATGCGGTTTCCAAAAGATAGTATCTATTTATTACCCTATGCGTTCATATCCTTGTTTGTTTCGATGGACGGTTCATCTTTGGTGCACTGCTTGTCTTTGAGCAATTCCCTTTTTTGTGATAGCTTTGTTTTCTTCACGAATCTGTTGGAGCCTTTTTTCACTTGTTCTTCATCAATGCATTGAAGCCATCAAGTTTGTATATCTGGTGCTATGGCGGTGTAACATTTGGTTAATCTTGAGCTGCTGGTGTTTGTCATTTCAAGAGTGGTAAAGCGAGTGATGGTGGAACCAACGTGCTTGAAAAAACTATGTCTATTCCTGAATCGAGTTGGCCTGTCAAGCCCATTGCCAAAGTGGTATTTAAAGAAATGGTTGTGTCCTTCTAGTTTGTGTTTAATAATGCGTCTGGAGATGGTATGGGTCTTGTCCTCTATGGCCGTTTACTACTTCGAGGACATGTCATGAACAAAATCATGTGCATCTGGCTAAAAACATGTTAGCGATGTTATTGCGGTCACCGACAGTTGATAATAGCCCTGAAAACAATAGCTAAGAAAGTTAGAAAGTCGGTTAGGCAATTTGTTGTCTTCTTATACTAATTTTTTGTGTAACGGAATCGGTTATTAAACCCGTAGTTGGGAAGAGGTTGTGGACCATGATCTACGCATTGTGATTCGGTAGATTATGATGTTACTTTTCGGTTGCAGGCACAACATTTTCTCAATAATGGTTGCTTCTATTGAGAATTTTATTCGTTGTGGAAGGTATTTTTTAATTAGGAGTGTTTATGGTTATAAACGTCAACGTAAGGCACAAAATACATTATACCTGGTAGTGTTGTGTGTTGACTGTAAGTAGTGATTGTAGGGAATAACGATTTCTTGATTGTTCTTGTTCTTTAGTAGCACATCGTTGTCTTTGTAATTCCAGACCTGGTGTAGGATCCATTAGTTCTTCGTATCTGTTGAACGACAGAAAATTAGTTAGAAAATATAAACTGTTAGAGAGAGAGAGAGGAAAAAGCTGTGTGTGAATGTTTGGCTTGCATATTCAGAATGCGATGTACTTCTGGAATGTTCGGATTTAGGTAGTAATGAGTGGCAGGTGTTGCTGTTAGCTAAAGACCTGGAGCACGGTAAAGATATGAGTTTTGTAGGTTATATTTTTAAGAGTTGAAACTGCTGCTTTTCAGAATGTGGCGTGCCTCCGTATTTCTTTGTTACCCAGGTTGAGCTTACGGCTATCGCGACTGGTTCAGCGTCCAAGAATAGCGCACCACAATGTTAGCATGCACACGTACATTTTCCCAAGCGTACATATTCCGATGGTATTCATGTAATAATAGGAATATAAACATTGCATACATACATAAATAGAAGTATCAGATACTATAAAGTAGAAAGTTAAAATGTTGCACCACAACATTTATGCCCGCTACAAAAACGAAAGTAGAAAGTTAAAATGTTGTAAACCAATTGAAATAACGGACAACGTAAGCAAAAAATAAGAATTTAACAATATAAAGGAGACATCGTTATGTCATGTTGCGATTTATGCATCGTAACTGTTGGAAGCATGTACATTTTTTGGGTAAAGATTAATAGCACAATGGATACGATTAATAGTAGTTAGAATATATTAATCTGTCAATCTAAGTAATGATGCAATAAGGATTGCATACGTGTTCTGACAGCCAATGTACCATTTTGTCTTTACATCCACCGTCGACTGTTAGACCGTGCATTAGACGTTTGATTAACATTGCTAGTTTGTTTTTTTAGCCGTTGTTGACTACTATTAAACTGTGCATTTTAGATCCAGAAAGTATTTGTAACTGTTGCATCAATGAAGACCAAAAATTGAGGAGTTGTGAAATAATTCAAAAACGCAAAACGATGGAACCGTGCTTACGTTGAGGTGCAGGTTTCTGTTGTTCTACTGTCTGTGTCCATATAAACCATGCCTGCACCGATGCATTCACATAAGTGAATCAAAGATGTTTGAAATAACTAATGATGTAAACATGGAAATTCATAGTACAAAGGATACATACCTATGTCGTGTTGTGAGCTATTTATTCTTTGTGTAGGAACATCAAATGAGTAATCGAGTTGTTGTGTGTTGCTGATATTAGATAAAGTGATCGTGTGGTGACCATCTTCGCCTGCATCAATGCAAGGAGTACAATGAACACGAAAAATGAGTTTTTGTCAAATGATCTAAGAACGCAAAACAACGGTACCATGCTTACTTTGAAGTGCAAGTTGCTGCTGTGTATTATGTGCATCCATAGAAATCATGCCTGCGCCGATGCATTCACAAAAGCAGATTAAAAAGGTTTGAAATACCTGATAATGTAAACATGTAGATTTATAGTATAAAAGATACATACGTATGTTATCTTGTGAGCTATTTGTGAGCTGTGTAGGAACGATAAATGAGCCATCAACTTCTTGTCAGTTCCGGTATTAGATGAAGTGATTTTGTACTCACCATCTCGAGCTGCAACAATGGAAGGTATAAAGTGAATACTACGTAGAATACGTAAAAACGAACTTAAATAACAGGGCTATAAGAAGTACATACATGTGTAATGAGCCGATTCAGCGATTAGACTATTGCTGCTATCACATGAAACATGAATGTGCTGATATGTGCCAAATGATGAATCATGTGCAATAATAATGTAGTTCTAAGAACAGAAGCTATATATTTTTATTAACCTGTTTGTAATCAACAAATGATGCATATAGTGCTTGAAGCTATTCCTTATAAAGCCCTGTATGAAACTCAAACGAAGACATACCTCGATTCCTTCTGAATCTTCAAGATAAATGGTTTCTTAATAAAAGATCGATTAGATAGGTCTTTCACATATAACTTTATAAAATAAAACACACAAAATGGTGTATATAAAAAGCAAATAAAATAAGCAATCACATAAAACCCCTATAAGCACTTTAACACATATAACTTTATAAAATAACACATAAAAGGATGTGTATGAAAAGTAACTGAAATAAGCAATCACATAAATCCCCTATAAGCACTTTAAATAAGCAATGTCATACAACCCCCAAAACTTATCGAAAAGAAGGCCGGACTGGATAATATTATTATAACTCCAAATTGTAAAAACCTTAGTATAGAAATTTGATAATCCAAATAGATACAAATTACTCGAGATGTCTAAACTAATTACAAAAACATAAAATCAATTGAAACTGCAAACCTAAAATTATATTAAACTAAAATTGGGAAAAATGATACTAACCTTCTTGAATCATCACACACATCTGAGGATCACTTCTTTTCTTTCTATAACTTGTATGTGCTACAGGAGGTTAGTGAATGTTCGAGACGATAGATGATTAATAAAAATAAAAAAATAAACTGATCTTGGGAATGCGTGGCGTGTGACTGGAGAAGATGGTCGAGGAATGTTATTGAAGAAGATAAACTTTGGTTATAATTGATAAATGGATTTTATCTTTTTATGCATGTGATTGTGGGCTATGGGTTAACATTGGGCTATACTCGGTTGATGCATAAAATGAGAAGTGAGAGCCCAAGTCAAGTAACAGTAGCCCAACACTGTAGCTACGGTTACTTGATCTTTAGTATATATGATAATGATAATGATAATTTCCATATACACAACAAAACTTAATGTCCAAGTTAGACACCGACTTCTCCTTATCCCCGAGAATATTCAACCGACTAACAAACACCCCCTTCGCTTTTCATTCGTGTGGGTTTGTACACAAAATAGCAAGTCTTTACTTGTTATTATTTAAACAAGCAAAGATATTCGCGCGTTGCTGCGGGCGTTAATTTTTCGCACGTTGTTGCAGGGCGTTAAATTTAATTTATTTTTTTTTAATTTTTTTTTCGCGCGTTTTTTTTTATGTTTAATAGTGTAAATTTATTGTGTGAAGTTTAGTAGTATCTATAACATGGATGGAAATTGTTACCGACGAAAAAGGGGCAACCTCCAATTTGTAGCAATTACTTTTCCCGAACCCACAAATATTATAGCTATAACGAATTGTTGGAAAATATGATTTTCGATATTAGTTTCAACATCATACCTGGGATCACAAAATTTGATCTTGATATTGCTGGAAATCATATTGTGGCTGCTTATGAACAAAACAATTGGTTCGTATTCTTTTTTTTGGTAAATAGAGGATGGTTTGGAGGATGATTGTCATTCTTTTAACTCCATATTTGATGAATTAGATAGGAGATGAGGAGTTGTGTAACCTGTAGAATCAGATGAGGGGTTTTATAGCTGGAAAGGCCCTTCATATTAAACCTCGAATTACTGCATTAAGTTTTATACAACTTGGATACTGCCTAGGAAAGCTTTAAGGATATGTACATGTGGCTGTCTGGATAATACTAATCATTTAAAGATACAAGCTCATTAACTTAAGGGGCTCAATCTTTAGTATAATAGATAGCTTGCACCAGGCAACTGTGTAGGCGAAAACCAGTTTGCCGATGGCGTTCGAAAGGGGATTCGAGAGCATAAATTAGCACATTTGTAATAATACTTCAATTTATTATGGTCAATTTAATTCTATTATTATTTTGATTAAGCGGATCATGCGGTTTAATTTATTGTTGTTGATTATATTTTGTGCTTTATTATTCTATCTTGGCTTTTAATTATTTTAATTATCTTATGATTATTATTTTATGATCCCGTCGTTTATCGTTTTCTTTATTATTTTATGTAGTACACTTAAGTGAACCTTGTGTCCTATATTTGTATTAAGTTAAGGTTGCAAGAACTTTGAGAGTAAAGAGACCATCTTCACTCAGACGTTTTACTTCTCCAATTGAAAGACCAATATTCATTGGTGGTTCAGCTTTTGACTATAAAGTTGATCCCTTGATTTTAATACTTTGTTAAAAATGCAAGCTAATGAGGAGACCACCTATTTAGAATTAAGAGTATCTCATAAAATAAGTGGCATTGAGATTGCGGATAGACATTGCACATGAGATCATAGTAATTAATTGCGTCTAGCCTAAAATTCGCATAAAATGTGGCCCAAAGTAAAAAAACAAAATTAGCCTGAAATCTGGCCCAAAGTAAAAAAAAATACAAAACGGTCCCTCAACTTTTAACTATTTACGATTTTCTAACACAAAAAATTAACAAAAAAAACACGTCAAGTTTTTATTGTTCACAACTTTTTTACATTCATCGGCCCAAAAAAAAGATATCGAACCGTCCCAAAAAAGAAAATATTCGGGAAAAAATTAACCCGTTCCAACGCAAAAAAAAAATTCCCGAATCGTACAAAAAAAGAAAATATCCGGGAAAAAATTAGCAAAAAAAAAACCAAAAAATAGCCTAAAATCTGGCCCAAAGTAAAAAAAATATACAAAACGGACCCTCATCTTTTAACTATTTATGATTTTCTTACACAAAAATTCCCGTAAAAAAATTTACAAAACATTCCCAAAAAAAGAAAATATTCGGGAAAAAATTATCCCGTCTCAACGCAATTTTTTTTCCCCGAATCATAAAAAAAAGAAAATATTAAAAATTAGCCCCGCCATAACGCATCGCCCAAAAAAACCCCGAAACGTAAAAAAAAATTATTCGGGAAAAAATTAGCTCCGCCGCAACGCGCGGGTTCTTTTGCTTGTTATACACAACAAAACTTAATGTCCAAGTTAGACACCGACTTCTCCTTATCCCCTTGAATATTCAACCGACTAACAAACACCCCCTTCACTTTTCATTCGTGTGGGTTTGTACACAAAATAGCAAGTCTTTACTTCTTATTATTTAAATGTCTAATAGTTAGTTACAAAAACCCAATACATCGGCCCAACGCATACCTTTTTTGATAGCATATTGTTAGCCCAAAGGAAAAAAGACCCAGCCCACACCTTTTTTGTCTTTACCCATGAAGAGTTTTAGTATATAGATAGCCCAAAGGAAAAAAGACCCAGCCCACACCTTTTTTGTCCTTACCCATGATGGGTTTTAGTATATAGATAAATTTGGATTTAGATTTTGATTTGGGTTTTGATTTAATTTATATATTATTCATTATATTATTGAATATGTAATTTAAAATTAAAATGTGTTAATATTAAATTAGGAAAGAAAAAGAAATAAATGGAATGAGTGATTGTTATAGCATAAAGGCCCACAAATTTTAGATACTTGTGAATGTTAGTCATTGACCCGGGATTTGTAGATGCCACTTTCGTGATTTTCATCCCAACTTAGAGGGCCCAAATTTGTCAACAAAACAACAAAGAATTACCATGAGTCTAGTCCAACAGTAGAAAATCCATTAACCAAACTGGCCCTTAGTTTATACACAATTGTATAAAAACCACCTTTTACCATCACAAAAAAAAACACATAAATTATAAACTGAAAATACTACCACAAAGATAAGAGAGGTCGTGCGTATTGTTTACAAAATATGGATTTTTAGATTTTCGTCGTATGTTCTTCGCGTTAGTTAGAGTTCGTGTTCTGGTATAGTACCGGTTTCGAGTCAAGTCACGGACTTAGCTTTGTTCGCTGAATATAATAATTTTGCTTGGGTTGAGTCTCTGGTATAATATTGTTCAAGTTAGTGTCCGCACTTGATTTCGTTTTCCACCAGTCCTCAGTTAGTTTCCAGGTAAATCTTAAAGCTTTACTTGTAGTCTTTAGATATTCGTTATACGCTAGAATTCCATACCCATGAAACCACTATTTAAAAATATGTTAATTACTTGATAATTATGGACAGATTACTAGTCTCAAATTATGTTGTTAATTACTCTCAAAATGGGGTCTTAAACTTAATCATATTTGAAATGACATTAAATGGTAATTAACACAAACCGATTCGAAACGGGAATGAATTACTGGGCATAGGTACGTAGTGGTTTAGGGTGAAGAATACATGTTCATCTAAACTCAAAACTATTTTATAATCCTTGAATAAGTCCTTTAGAACATTGATTTTTTTTTTTGGATACTTTTAATTAAATTCCTAAACACTGTTACCTATTTTTCAACCTACTGGTTAGTATAAACTAATATTGAATAAAATTGATCCTTTTGACATGTACCTGCTACATCTAATATATTTCGTATGCGCTATAATTTGGAAACTATATTGTTTTGAATGACTGAGTTGTAGTAAAACTGCATTTAAAGAAAATTACGACATGAAACGGACAAGTAATATATAGGATATTATTAAAGTGTGAAGAATTTAATTAGCGTTACTATGATAGCTGATTCTAATTTGTTTCACTAACTAATGTAGATCACGACGGAGATGTTAGTTTAGATGTTGAATAGGCATTGTGATCATTAAGGTACAGATATCTGATCTTATTTATTTAAATGCGAATATGATCGTACAAATTTTTCACCAGTACTTCTTGTTGGGATATGTCCATATCATAAATAAATATACGGCTGGAAATATGTGAGCCTATGGGGGCACACGCGTATACACAGAGGATACGTTTATTAATGTAATTAATATATTTATCGTATATTAATTATATTAATATGTTTCACGAAATAATTAAATGGTCGTTAATTATAAACGTTAGACGTTATAACTAATTATTAGAACAAGTGAAAGGCTTGTTAGTACAAAAACCAAACCCGTGGGGTGTTGGTTGTGACCGTTCAAACAAGAAAAGAATAAGGGGTCCGAATGTCGTTTCTAACAAACAGGAGGTGTTTGAGTATGACTTGAAGAACAAGTATTGGGACTATATATTCTCTTTACCCATTTATTCGGTGTATAGAAAATACAAGATATATATTCACAACCCTAAAACCATACGTATGTAGATAGTGGATAACCCTTATCATACACATACGACCCATCATAAACCAAAAGTGATACGATATACTAAACTATATAATATATTCGTATGATAAACCTGTATGGGTGCATGACAACTTTGTTATGCATATAATACATGCATTGTATACATTCACGTATGCAAACCAAAGTCATACATATTTGACTTCACTTTTGGCCTTTTACTTGTTTTATCGTTTGGCGATAAGAACATATGTGTTCCAATTGATTTTATTCAAGAACACGAAACCCTTGTTTGTTTCGTTGTTTATTCGTGAAGCAAGTACTAGCATTCTAGCGTATCTCAGTGACGTGTAGTGTATGCACACCATAGAGGTTATCTACTTTGATAACTTGGGCGGTTTTCGCGTTGTATTATTTATTATACACACGCGTATATTCAAGACGGTGTATTCGTTAATTGCTAAAAGGTACGCGTTCTTGATCCCTTTGTTAATTACATATTCTATACGTGTTAATCTATCCGCTGCGTACTCGTGTTATTAATTGGTTAATTAGTTGTAAAAACCCAACAGTGGTATCAGAGCCATCGTGTAGAATTTGTAGTTACAAGTAATAAAATTTGACAAAAAAAATTAGGGTTCTTGATTAATTTTTTAAGCCCTTTGGGCGTTTTATGCATAAAGATTCGATCTTTGTGCATCAAGATTCAATCTTTATTGATTATAAAATTAATTAGACGAATTCTAGGTTGTATGAAATTTTATGGATAAAACTTGATGCGTTTAATTGTTAATTGATCAGTTTTATGTTTAAAATTAATTGTTAATTCGGCATCCATGATAAATACATGCAATTTATCATGGAGAGATATGTGATATAAATCTTGTTAATTGTTAAAAGGGTTTTATGCAAATATGATGATCAAGAATTAAAACATAGACATTAAATTTATGTGGTTTCGATCCACGACTTTAAAAGCTAGGGAAGACCTTGGCTATGTCTTAATGGGGCCTAAAAGTTGCTTAAATTTTATGTGCTATGTGGTATATATTCGTATATGGCTTACGCAATCGATTATGTCGATGGATGTGGCCGGAGTTTTTAGGACGAATGAGCCTTATATGAATATATACATGTTTTAATTATTAGATAATTTGGATCATAAATTGATATTTGCATGACTTAATTGTTAAGTGATTGTTTTGAATAATTGTTATGTGAATTAGTTTAGTGTTTATATTGTTTTTATTTTAAGTTTGGACTTGTGAGAAAATAAAAGGGTTTTTCGAAAAATAAATATAAACATGACTAATTATTATGAAATCAGATTTATTATGGACTATTTATAGTTCATAATGTGTTTTCCAAATTAAAGTTTTATTTTTTATCAATGACGTAATTTGCAAAAGTACTACTTAGTTGCAAGGATAAGGTTCGGGGAGACTCATCAAGACTTCGGTCTTGTAGATACCATTACCCTATAATACCTGACTACGTTGTAGTTTCCTTACCTTGCATACTAATTAGGAAGTCGCAAATGGTCTAGGGTTTGAATGGTTTTTAACCATTCTTTAATCTTTTCCCGCGGTAAAACATAAATTCTTTATATTTTAAAAACACGTTGAATCGTCAATTTTAAAGGTAACACTATTTATACATTAGATGTATAGAAAATAAGTGATACCGTAATAAATAACTTAATTGAGTAAAGTTTTTTATTAAAATCTATGATACGAAGATGTATGCATGCTTCTTCGTACATATTTGACACGTCAAATAAAATACCCTTTTTCAACTAAGTTGTTGCCATCCAATTTGTAAAAACACTTGTAGATTGCTCTTTACTATGCGTGAGACGTGTGTAGATTTGCAATCTCAAGGTGATTATACGCTTTTCCGTGAGACGGTGAGTGTTACATAATCACAGTTTTTGATTGGACGACTTAGCGTTGTTGTGGTTAGACCTATTAACACGCGGCATAGATGGGATGAAACATGCTTACTAGATATTATTGTAATAAAGTAAGTCCCATATGGTTTAGGAGTTACAAAAGTACAGCACTGGTGCAATTAATGAATCCGTAGCAAATGTACCTTTTGAATACACCATGTGCTTAGCAGATCAACTGATGTGTGGTGGTATGTTCAAGTAGGATCCTAGCCTTTAGAAATTAATATTTAAAAAGTTAAACATGAGGTAGTTAATTTTCTATAAGTAATAATTATCGAAAATACTAAAAATTTGAATTTTTGCTATCTATAAAAGTATTAATGCTACCGAAAAAACCGTTAAAACAAAAAAGGTTTTTTTTCTTTCTGAAGAAGTCAAACCGAGACTCCTTACTCCTTGTAAGGAATAGGGAGACTCATTCCTATCATCTTCTTGCCCGAAAGTTATGAATAGGAACGTATAAATTATCTTAAATGCAATCCCTACTCATTGTATACTTAAATACTAAGAGTAGGAAATATGCATGACTTATTATTTTCATATAGAGTTTTATCGCCCTTTTTTGTGGTGAATACTTAAAAACACATAAGACATTTGGAAACAAGAGAATATATTTTCTTAGTGTTGATCAAATAATACAACAATCTTAATGTTAAGATATTTAATTGAGTTACTTGATTAGTAAAACGTAACCAAATTACCGCAAATTGATAAGACAACACTAATATAAATGTATCTAGTTGTTTGTTTTTAAAACAATCAAAATTAAGTAAGGAGAATTGCATGCTCAATAATATTTTATTTTTATTTTTCCCCCCCCCCCCCCCATCTAAAGTATAATAATAGCATTGAAGGATACCCACATCTATATGATGCTGAAATTAAAAGATTCCCTCAATCAACGAAATATCAAAAACGCAGCGGATAAGTGCACCTAATCAACGGATCCATAGAGTCATATGATCAATCAAAGAAAAACAAGAAAAGTAATACCTTTGTAGCATGATCGGTAGAATCAAACGGTGACCTTCACTACAACACGAAACACCAATGAAACCAAGTGATCAATGGAGATCACCTTTATGATGTATCCCAACACAACACTTCCTTGTAAACCAATTTAGCTGAGTCTTAAACCCGTAACCTTGGAATTCACCTTAAATAATCTAGATACAAAGTGATAGTAAAACAAGAACACAAAACCCTTAAAAAGAGTGTGTGTGTTGCCGTGTTTTTATAAAGGAGAGGAAGGGAGTCTTTTGGTAAGTTGTTATCAAAATAAATTAGGAGTTAATACCTAATTAATTGAGGCAGTTATATCCTAAAATATATTTGAACCAACAAGATTTGATCCAACCCACTCTTTCCTCCGATATAGGCCCGGCCACTATGCAAGGCACCAATGGGCCTCCCATTTGAATTTTAAAGTCCAATAAACTACGTACACAAATAGGGACTTGTGGAGGGTGGGATGGGAGCTGAGGAGTGAGATCCGCAATAGTGATCTCCAGTAATTACTTATGGGGTGGGTGGGGTTGTAGGTGTGGCGTATATATGACCGTGGGATAGAGGGGTAGGAAATGGAACGCCGATGAATATGAGTGAGTAGAGTGTTTACCGGGACAGGTGCGTGAGTGATTGGGTTGAGGGTGAGCCGGGGGGCCAATAGGCTCACAGGTCTAGCCATATAGATTAGTTATTATGACAAGAGCATACTCCCCAACAGCTGCTCCCTACTTGCGCACAGTAGTCCTAATAATCAAGTAATTAAAACAAAAGGTTAGCGTCTAGCAACACGTCAATGCCCTTAGAGAACATATGAGATACGGTTTCTACACATCTCATTTAAAAGTTTAGATAATCAATCATATCCTTTTGTTATAGATACTATGTTGAACATCTGACATGGATCATTAGTCATTCTAATGTTTTACAATTATATTTCTCGATATAGACATTAAACTAGATTACCAAATCAATCAAGTATCATCTTAATTATATTTGGGTGTGGCCACACATACATCTGTTCAAACCATCGAGGGGCCCAATAGTATCTTTCTCCATAACCTATGGAGTAACAAATCCTATTTTGACTGCACGTGTCCGTTATGTGTTTCATAATCCGCCGCTGAAAAGTGGCCTATTTAGCATGCCTTTAACAGGTTCAGCGATGAACCTATCAAAGACGACACATTCCACACATACAAAACCTACTTGCATCTCAAGTCTAAGGACAAGAGACATAACCACTTGCGAGATTCACTATTGACGCTGATCCATGCAGTGAATACTCTTAAGGATGGCGTCAGTCAAGTTCATCCAGTGAACAACATATGAGTTTGACGGTAACATCCATTAATATTCATACTATATGAATATGACCAAACACTCACATTTGCCTTATTTCAATGATACTCCCATATCATCAACTGACAATAAACGATTTAGAATAAATAAATTATTCATGGATTTAAATATGCTAATATAGAACACAGTTGTATAAATGAAGACGATCATACCTGGTATATCAATTCATTGCTTAATACAATTGCTTAACGTTCCATTATCCAAATACTAAAAACCATATAAAATTTAAAACATATGAACTACGTTAGCAGTTCGAAGTATACAATGTTCCTAGGATGATAAACATGTTTGGTACAAGACATTGACTTTGTAAAAAGTACCAACTAAGTTGTCATCTAAGTGAACTTTGAGAATACTTGTTTCAAAACTCACAAGTAGTAAAGGTTTTGAATAATAAGATAATTGTCATTTTGTATATGTGCGTTCAAGTGCTAATACTAGCATTGCCATAACATATTACATAGGTTGTTTGAAGCAAGCAAAACCACTAATATAAGACAGTCTTCTTAATAGCTTCCCAAACTATGAAGTATTCTTATTCTTTAATGTATAGTGCAACAATGCTTTTAATCAAGCGTGTCTAGTCAGCAAAATTATCATTTATGATGAAATCCTTCTATGACTAGGATTGAGAATCATCTCAATCAAAATAAGTATTTAGTGTATAAACTCAACACTAATCTCCTTATTAAAAATCCGTAAACGATGAATAAACACTTCTTAGTCCATTAGCAGTCCGTTTAGAATTGTACCTTTCAATAGAAGTCTAATGACTTTCAACTTAGCTACTATGGTTTGAATGTTCATCTTAGCCATTCATGCAAGTGCTACAATTAGTCTAATACATATGATGACATACATAATGAAACCTTTAGCTGAACCAAACGTTTTCATACATGTGTTCAACTCATCAGGTGAGATAGAACTTTGAGTCTTACTCAATGATGTGTCATGTTTATATTATACCTACATAATCACTATGTTTATCCTAGTAACGTATGCTCCAAGGTTAGCATGTTTTAATTCTTAAATTATCGATAGAAACATTATTCCAAACTAAGGAAAAATCTAGCATAGTGAAATATAATTTCCAATACTATTGAACAAACATATAAGACTAAAGAAAGATAAAACATAATGCGTCGACTAGCTTTAAGGTGTACTCAGGAGATCTCTTTGTTTCAATCAAAATCAAATTGTTGATTTAAACTTAAGATTCCAGCTCCTAGATGCATGCTCTAATCCACTTGGATTTTACAACTTGGCAACATATTCTAAAGATAACATAGATTCATAAACCCTTTTGACTCTACACAACGTCTCGGGTCAAAGGTAATCATTCAAAGAAAAGGAGTTTTTTATCAACAATTACCATATTTTATATTCATGAAATCAAGTATGGTAATTAATATCTTTATTCATTTAATGCTTGCAAAGTGAAAGAAGCTTTAATCATAGTCAATTGCTTGAGTATAAGTAAAACCCTTATCTCCAAAAAAAGCGTGCATTTAATGTGTGTATATTTTTGTCCATAATAGTCGTCTCCTAGAATGACCAATTTCAACTTCTCAGATCTTACGATATGTTAAAGATCAAGTCAAATTACAAAAATGAATTTCTTATTCAAATATGGACGCATATCACAACATTTATTAGGTTCGTGTATCTAGAGCAGTCAGAAGGTATGTAAGAAGAGACTTTCTCCAAAAACGAGATGCTCCACTTTTGCTTTCACTGTAATAGGATCTTTCTCCAAATACGTAGCAAGTCGATCAACAAAAATTTATAAAAAAAAAAAATTTTGGGTTTTTCCCCCCCCCCCACCCACCTCGATAGGGTATGTATAATGTACCTGACAGTTCATGACTCTAGTTTGCTAATAACATTCTTAGTTTGAATCTCAGACAAATTCATAAACTTTAAGTCTAAACTAAATGGGATCTTCCCATTCCATTAACCTGATGGTGTCTTAGTTACCTACTTGGTGGAACCTAATTAGTAAACACGTGGATTTACTTATTTTTCTGTTATCCTTGAAAGATTAGAGTAGGGTGTTTAAAGTTATCCAAAATCAAACAGTATTAACAGAGTTTGATTTTACACATCAGACATACCATAGCAATGTGGTATTCTATGAGTAATGAGATTATGAGACAATATCACAATTCCTTAGATAACCTAATACCCTTTGCCCCACATACTTGCCAATTTGTTCAACACATAATTGCATTACCAGTGATTTTCAAGTCTAATGCATGCTATAACGTAAAAGTCTTAGAATGATCAATGAATTTTATGTACATGTCTTACACAAGAAGACAATACACGTAAATCGCTAACTTTGAACGTTATCAAGTCTTTGACAGACTTCTGTACATTCGTAGACAAGAGACATGACAAGTCAATTGCTACTTTATAAAGACTTAGAACATTTCAAAGACTTGTGATGTTTTATGTCTTTACAAGAATTCACAAGCATATTAATAAAGTATTTATTGAACGCCGACTCTTGGCTTCAACTATCTTTTCAAGTTAATTACATACTTCTTATTAATGTCTTTACAAGAAGACACAATCATATTGGCTAAACCTTTTAGTGAATATGATGAAGTAGGTATTCATTATTTCTTGACACTGGTTCTAAGTAGGGCAACATACATCGAGGTGTATAAGTCCTAGTAGAATATTAGCTTTCTTACCATGCGGCTAAGAAAACTCATAAATCATATTGTTATGTGTTGTACCCTGCACACAATTAAGATTTCTCTCACTTGTGCATGGCATAACATCAAGCATTTATACAAAAACAAGCAAGCATATTATAAGGTCTCAGTGTACGATCCAGAGACTAGTGGGTTATGAAGTCCGACCGACGCTCCATATGTTTGTGTATGAATAATATGACAATGTCACAGATATGATATGATTTAAGTCAAAACTAAAATCACATTTGCATTACAAAGTATAATCTTAGAAACTTTTATTTTATAAAAAGCAATCATCATAAACATGTAATATAAAATTTTAGGTAGCGACAGTCAGCAAAAGCGACATTTATCTAAAGAATGATATGTTATGATTCTTATAAAACAATGATGCTACATATGTGAAAAGTAATGTATTATTTCAAGACCAGCTAGAAATAAAAGGTCACTTACAAGGTGATAAGCTCATAGCTCCCACTGAATTTAGACAACATTACATGTGCGTCTATACCAATGAAGTACAAGTAGCAATTTATTTACTTTTCTACTCTTTGAATATCGGCACATTATCTCTAATGTGAGCCTCACAGACTAGTAAACATGTACTTAGATATTCAAAGAAGTGCATCAAGTTCTACTATATATATGATGGACTAGCCATCAATGCCATTCTTTTACTTGAAAGTTTTACATGCAATTCCTCTTCTACATTACCTCAAAGGTGCGTAGAATCTTAGGAAAAATATTAAGTTAAGGAAAACTACTAGAAAACATGCAATTACTTTCCTTTTCTCTTTCGCGATTTATTAAGATTTCTATTAAAACTCATATAATGTCTTGACACTTCAAGATGCATCATGTTGGTGGCTATAGAAAAAAATGTTCTCTAGTCATCCAACTAAGATGTGCAGCCGTACTTAACCGTTTTACTTTTACAAGATAAAACGATTTCTTGAGTAAGTATGCATTGAGTTTGATTAGGATTGGAAAATTCAAGTGTTCCTATTATAGCTTTCTCATACAAGTAGAAAGGATAGGAATAAGTCTTTTTCTTACAAGGAAAGAAGACTTAGTTTGTCTTCCTCTAAGTATTTGTCTTCCTCTAACAATTGATAGGGAAACAAATTTTTTGTGTTTACGGTTTGTGTTGCATAAATGTCATTATAGAAATTATTCAAAAGTTCAGAATTAGTATTTCTTGACATAATTATAGCCCTTTAAAATAAACTACCCAATTTATATAATAAAAAATAATTAATATTACGAAAAGGCAAGATCCCATTGAGGATTCCACCGCATCACATCAGTTGAATCTGCAAGCAATGATAGATTCAATATGGGTAGGTGATCCGTTTATACCAATTGAAAACCTGTGCAATTCCCTTAGACCATATGGATCTCATGCCATTTTAGTAACTCGGAGAAACAATGACAAGCTTGGGGCATTTTTAGTCCCATCCTTTCCTCGAGCAAGTTCTCACCTCTTAACTCGATTAAGTCATCCAATGCGATAACATGCGAGAGATATATCTAGTGTCTCACACTCATAGAGAAATCACCTTGGGTTCTACACATTCCTACGTCTCAACGCAGAGATTTGAAAGAGCAACTTCCAAGTGTTGTTCTCAACCAATTGGACGGCATGACTTAAATTTGACGGGTATTAATTTTTGATAAATGATCAAAAAGTGTGTACGAGGAAGCATGCATTCATCCTTCGTAGCACAAGTTAAAAAACTATTTTTAACTTAAGTCTAATACTTGTTTTTATGTGTGTCAAGTTGTTCATTTTCTTGACTAATATATATAACAACGCTACGGTGGAATAGATATTAGTTTTGAACAATCCATTAAATAACAACCATTAAACATTTATTTAGTGTTTATATATAAAAACAAGTATTTTAGTTTCAATCAAATTTAAACTTTAAAACAAAATCAAAGATTTAGTTTCTAAAATAGGTTTGTGTTTTATTTTTAGTTTAAAAAACATTTGCAAGTTATATACATTCCAAGCATATATAGAACTCAAACAAAACAAAACACAACCTAATATTCAAAAGCCGTTCAACCAGATAAAAAACGCTATGCTTGGGTCTCGTTAGCCATCACTAGAAACCAAGAAGTCAACTACGGGTTAACCACACAACCACAAGAAAGGGCTCCCACTTGCTCCAAGAACCATCATGAGCCAAGTGAAACCCCAAATGAACTTGAAGCCTAAAACTGCCATAAAATTTCAGCTGACTTGACGGGCCTGAAACTCTTAGAAGGAGTCTTTCCCAATCTGAGCTCCAGTTTAAGAAATTTTTCAGCCACATAAGTTGTAGGGGGCCCCCCACTTCCCCCCCCTGCTCCTAAATTTATCTTCTCTAACTCCCATGTATAACTCCCCGTGAAACCCACTTTTAGTGGAGTTACTCACGGCAGCTTGAATTTGACTTTATGCATATAACTTGGTATTTTGTGCCCATTCGAATCCAAACATCGGTTACAATAATTTTATGATTGAATACATTTATCCTATCATCTAACTACTGTAAAATGCCCAAACAATGGCTACAACAAAAATTAAAATCATACAAAAAGAAGCCGAAACAATGGCAAAACCCAAAACTGAAATTAAATGCAATATCAAGCGAAACAAGTCACAAGTGGTCATGGTTTTCATCGGCTTTGCATACACAACATAATAATACCATAATATCATGTATTAACAAGGTTTTGGCTAAGTCCATGGCCAAACATGCATGTATTTGCCATGGAAACAAAATGATTAACAAGAAATAAATTGTTTAGCCAACGAATCGAAGAAATAAATTGACAAGAAATTATAACCCCCCGATGGGTACTTGAAACCAATGGCTTAAACGATCACATAGTACAGTAAAAAAGACCTTATAACAACAATATATAATCAGAAATTAATTCCCCAAGGGGCCTGACAATATAAACCGAGATTCAAGAATCCGTTCCAAAACGTGGCGATTTAGTGGCCCTTTATTTACACGTACCCAATAACAAAACTAATTAAAGTATGCATAACAAATGACTATGGGATAAAAAAATACCAGATCATAAGACCCTATATGGGTCGAATTAATTTCAAAAAATAAGCCTTAGACGTAGTTTTAAAATTATCCTTTTGATTCCATTAAAAACACTCGTTTTTAGCCATTTTTACGCATACAAGATGATTATATGACATCATATGATGGCTCGTGATACCACTATAGGTGCTGAAACAAAAGATTATCATATAAACAAATATTAAACGCAGCCGGATAATGCACCTATCAACGGATCCATAGAGTCATATGATCAATCAAAGAAAAACAAGAAAAGTAATACCTTTGTAGCATGATCGGTAGAATCAAACAGTGACCTTCACTATAACACGAAACACCAATGAAACCAAGTGATCAATGAGATAACCTCTAAGAAGTATCCACTCTACACTTCCTTGTATACCAATTTGATGTATTCTTTAAACCCTTATTTACTGGTAACCTTTGTAATTCACCTTGACTAATCTAGATACAAAGTGATAGTAAAACAAGAACGCAAAACCCTTAAAAAGAGTGTGTGTGTTGCTGTGTTTTTATAAGGGAGAGGAAGGGAGTCTTTTGGTAAGTTGTTATCAAAATAAATTAAGAGTTAATACCCAATAATGAGGAGTTTATATCCAAAATGAGATTTGAAACAAAAGATTGATCCTTTCCCTCTCTTTCCCTTCCATATAGGCCGGGCCTAATTATGAAGGCAAAAAGTAGGCCTCCATTTGATTTAAGCGTCAATAAACTAAGTACTAAACTTAATTATAGAAGACCCAATATTGATCCCAAGATTAGCGTGGGTTAATATAACCGTAAATACAATAAACATAGACCTTATATAAAATGGGGTACCTAAGTGTATATGTGTGTGACCCCATAGGCTCACATGTGTCTAGCCATATAATTAGTTGTTATGACACGAGCATACTCCAACATCATCTACATAGTAGAACTTTTAAAATTCAAGTACACTGCTACTAATTAAGATTTCAAAAAGAGTAGGAAAATGAATAGATCACTGTTTGTTTTCACTGGTTATGGAACACTTGCAATGTTGTCAAATCCAGTGGGAACATCGTGATTTATTTCTGAACAAGACATTAATGTAATGTTGTCTAATTCAGTAGGAGCTGCAAGGTTTATTATCTTGTTAGTAACCAAGATTATTTCTCGCTTGTCTTGAGATAATGCATAATTTTCCAACTATAGATACTCATGGTTTTAAGGATAGTCGTGCACTATTTCTTATTAAACAAAATAGTTATATATCTACTTGTAATGCTAATATCTGTGACACTATCATATTGTCCATATAAACAAACGAATGTCGTGTTGTTTAACTACATGTATGATGTTGTGCCATGCACAAGTGGGAAAAATCTTTATTGTGTGCAAGGGACAACACATGACACTTACAATATGATTAAATGTTTATTTTGACCGTAAGGTAAGAGAAAATATGTTGAGATATGAATTAAATGTTGAGATATGAATTAAAGACTACTTCAAGTAAAATGTTTATGTGTTCTTGGAATGTCCTAAATAATGAAGTAATCTTGTTTAACTTGAAATTACTATTGAAGCTAAGAGTTAGCGTTCAGAATTACTTTAGTTAAAAATGTTTATGTTTATTGTAAATTAATAAACATGAAGTCCTAAATTGTTGAAAGACTTATAACAAATCTTAAGTTATGTCTTCTAGTGATGACATAATCAAAAAGTCCTTGAATTGTTCAAAGGCAAAATGATGTATAGTTAACATGTTATATCT
>BQNB010113986.1:5466-21836 GCA_026074375.1 Tanacetum coccineum
CTTAGAATACCTTAGATATGATGTGTGTATGCTTGTATAATGATAGAAAATCAAGCAATGGATTGGGTATTTATATGATTTTGAGCCGTGGGGTAGTAAAGAAGAAATGGGAGAGTTTTTGTGATTTCACACTTTTGATATGAACTCTATGTGTTGGTTGCTAGCTTTTATAGTGAAAATATCTAAGTAACTCAACCATGGTTACTTATTAACCCTTGTGTAAGAGTCCATAGGGGGGGAGTAGGTTTTTTCAAGGTGTAAGTGTTTGGTTCCCTAAAATGGGAATCATCCTATGAATTCAAGGAAGGTACTTTGGACTAGATATTTTTCTTGGTCCTATTTCTTTATATCCGGCCACATACACATATTAGGATAGTATTTTTGTAACTTTTGAGTATTGGGTATAATTTTGGGTATTTGTTTAAGCGTAGATAAGTTTTGGTGCTTCCGGGAATGCCGAAACGCATTTTATCGTGAAACGTAAGCATTTTATGTAGCCAATAAAAATAAGATGAACAAATTTATTAATTATCCTCATAATAATCATTTAACACTTGCTTGATGTAAATGTTTAATCGTTTGATGCCCGTTTACATTGAATGATCATTTTTAGTTTACGCGATTTAGCTTAACGTTTACGATTTAAAAGCAAACGCGTAAAACCCTAAAAATAAATTGTGAATTACATAATGTCGTACAATGACCTAAAACACGAGGTGTTATACCAACTCCATTCATTTTTGAACAAAGAATGCAAGATTGTATCTTGTAGAGGTCACGATACAATAGAGCGTATGACCAAGACATGCTGGGAGATGATCCCGGTTGCCACCAAGACAAAAGACATTTTCACAAATAATTTTGACCTAAGTTTTCATGTTAGTTTGGACTTCTCTAGTTAAATTTTGGTTTTCGTTGACACCAAAAATTCAACCTTGGTGGACACGGGTTAAGGGGTCCTCTCTTTCAAGTTGGATGTGGGTTTTGATTTCATCAGGAGAAGGATGGGTAGTTTGATAACAACCTCCCGAGGGTACACTTAAGGCCAACATATCGAGTGACCATTGGTCTGAAAATGAACATTGACCATCTAAGGGAATGTGAAGGATTTGACTAAATTCTTCAACAGGGTAAGAAAAGAACTTATTTTGAATGACAAACTCGACCAAAAGGTAACCATCCTGATTATAGGAAATTTAGAATTGACTATAGAACTCTAGAATGAACCGGGGGACAATTTGCTCATTTATTTTGAAGAGACATTCAAAATCAATTAACCCAAACATAGTACTAAGATAAGTCATATCATCTTAGTCTTGATCTACAACCCGACCCTCATAAATAAAACAATTTTTAATTTGTTGAAAGAAATTTTTCAAAGGTTGTTCATATTCACTGAAAATGATGGGAATATAATTACGAGTATTATTGTGGTGAGAAGCAATCAAGCGAGGCATTATCACCTATTATATACACAAAAATAAATGAAAATTTTATATATATAAATCTATATAGTAATATATATATATATATATATAAAATTTCAAAATGTTGAAAATCGTTGCCTAGTGTGTGTGTCTATATGCAACAAATGTAGATGTGCGGTTAACTCGACTCTAAGCAATCCCCGGCAGCGGCGCCAAACACTCTGATGTGTTTCAAAAGCTTTAAATTTATAATGACTGAAAATACCAATTTTATTATAGGGAAACACACGGGTAAAAGTATAACCCACATATGTAGTATAATCGTTTTAGGTAAGACCAGGTCGTTCCACAGGGATTTGAGTAGTATTCAAATAAGCAGAAAGAAAATAGACTTAACAATTTTGGAAATAACTTTTGTTTTACCAGTGATAATAAAGATGACTACTCGGATAGTTGAAAATAATTTATAAGTGTTGGAAATGATTAGACCTTGGGGGTGGAACCTTAATTTATAAAAAGGATTTCTCGTCGGAAAATGTTTTCACAAACTAACTTAATTAACTCAAGACTTATATTTAGTTAACTAGACCAAATGTGTCACTCAAATAATCTAGTCAATAGTATATCAAAGCTTATTTGTTTGTCAATTTACGAAAGTGGATTTCTCAGCACAAACGATAAAGACCATAGACAAATCTTTAAAACCACATAGATCATAACGGGTCTCTCGACCTATACCGATATGATTATATAATTTAAGTTGATAAGCAAAGATGACAAGATAAGATAGAATAGGATTGCAACATAAGCTTGAGATTAAAGAGATCGTGATCATAACAAACACTTATTTATTATTATAACATCACCGAGTAGTCATGAGAGATTTAGCCTCTCATGGCTAAGGAGTTCATAACCTAACTTGCTTCAATAACAAACTTCATTATATTTCTTATACTAGTATGATATTCTTCCTTGTTCTTGGTTCTTTGATCTTGAATCTCCAAAAGATATGGTGTTTATTCTTGGAGAAAGGGTTTGTATGAGAGATATTTTTATGTTTGTGATGATATGAAAATGAGAGATTTTGAGGCTTTATTTATAGGCTGAAATTCGGGTGAAAGTGCAACGCACACAAAAGATTGTGCGGCGTACTTGGTGATTAAATGCATAGGTATTAAATGTTTATTGAGTAAGTGTGGCGCACAAGAGAATATGTGCGGCGTACTTAGGGTGTAAATGCAGTAGCATTAAAGTCTTCATAAATTTTTCACATCTGATGGGAAGTGTGGCGCACAAAGGAAATTATGCGGTGTACTTGTTGAGTTAATGCGAATTTAACTGTCTTTGACTTGAAGGAAAGTGCAGCGCACAAATGTTAAGTGTGGCGCACATTTGGCACTTTGGGCTTGATTGATGATCCTCTCTTGAATGATGTGTTCTTTAACGTGTAAGTATTTGATTTTGATGTATCTAACCTCGGGATGTCTTCAAGTGAACCTGCAAGTAATTTTAAGCTATTAAGTATCGAAAGTTCACGAGAAATGATAAAATATATATAAATAACGCCATAGAAAACATGTATAATTTGGGCATTATCACACTCCTTAGTTCAATTTTGCTCATCCAAACGTGTCGAAAAATATATATTAGTTATATACTTCGAACAACGATTATGAGTTCATCATGCATGAGTGCAAAAACATTTTTGGAATGTATTAACAATGCATTAAAATATTTTTATGAATTTCTTAAAGTGAGAAATTTTTCAAAAAATGAATTGGGGTTTTGTTCATGTCAAATTTTTTTCCAAGTACACTCAATTATGCAAATTCTACATCTACGAGAAGCATAATAGTTATACATTGTATGATCCTAGTCTTAATTGCATAAAAACACTCGAAAAAATGAAAAGCCTCAATTTTTGATTTTGTGTTCAATTGAATCCTAGACACAGATTGAAAAGAAAAAAATGATGAATTTACTTACAATCGTTGATGTGCATGATGTTCTAGATGATAATTGATGTTGATTGCACCTTCAATTTAAGTTTTAATGGAAGATTTTGAAGTTTGGTGGTTTTCGGTTTCGTTCGTCGCAGGTAGGAAAGAAGAAGTGAGTGTTTGTTTTGTGATTTTAAAAAATGGACGAACCTTAGTAACCTGCTACCAACGGTCCCATAAATATCTAGGGGCCGTTCGTATAAATACGGGGGTTGCCGGACCGCCAACAGGAGGGTTATTTTATGTTTGATTTTTGACGAATTTTTCAAAAGGAGTGACATTTTAATTTGCATTTCGCTAATTAAAAATACTTAAATTACTTTGGATGAAGTAGTTAAGTTTTCACGACACATGGAATAGAAAATAGACTAGAATCGAGACTAGAAGAAAAGAAGAGAACGATTTATGGAATGTGTTCCATCATTCCTAAACCTAGATGAAGATAATTAAATGATTCGCACTTGATGGGTTTAGTAAGAATGTCGGCGATATTATCTTCAGACCAAACGTTTTCGATGGAGATGTTTCCTTTTTGTACATTGTCTCAAAGGAAATAACGTATTTCAATGTGTTTCATCCGCGGGTGTTGCAGAAGGTTTTTTCTTAGGTCAATCGTGCCTTTGTTGTCGCACATAATCAGAATATTATCGAGTCGAATGTCGTAGTCAATAAGAGCTTGTTTCATCCATAGTGCTTGTTGACATGCCTTTCCAGAGCTTACGTATTTGGCTTTGGTCATGGATATAGCAAGAGCAATTTGTTTCTTCGAGAACCATGATGTTAGACAACATCCTACGAACGTACAAATACCGCTAGTGCTTTTTTGACACACATAATCTCCCGCATGATCAGAGCCAGCATATACTATGACTAGCCTCAAGGCCCACCCGTTGGGCGGCTAGCTCTAAGAATTCATTTTAGATAATTGTTAAAAAAAACAAAAAAATTACATCTCACAGTCTAAAATACGTGAATTCTCAGCAAAGTGCGCTAAATGTAAAGTATCGTACGAATAGCATTCGAAAGAACCATCATCACTATCATATTCAGTTTGATAATAATATAGGACTTTCATCTTCCAACTTCCAAAGTATTTGTTCCTCTGATGGCTCATTTCCCATTTCATCTGTAGGTGTTCATAGAGTTGTTACTATTAGGGATGATAACAATACAGTATACAACTCATAATTACAGGTTCACATTATCTTTATCTTTTATGCATGATAATAATAATTAAAGATAATAACTTTTGTTTTTTTTACATCAACGTGTCTTTCAAATATATTATCTTATTGTTTTCATATGTTACATTGTTTTCTAAAATGGTAAACGAAATATTCATATCATAGAGTATAGATAAAGGTCATAACATAAATGAATCTAATTAACATACTTGTTTTGGTTCGGTTCAATTTTGTCTAGTTCAGCAAGGGAGATTATTGATTTCCAATATACAATCATTCTCCTACAACCTGCTAATGCATTTGAGTTATATAAAATGGCATGATTACTTTCAAGACGCCTTATCCCAAGAAAAATAATACATGATTCCAGATCAAATGAAGGGTTCACAAAATAAGATAGATAATATAGTAAAGTGATAGTTGTTCTAGATATCTTACCGTTCAATTTGAAGTTCTGCTCAACATTAGGCATAAGAGCACTGTTATATGTCTGTAGATGCTTGAACAACCTACTCATGTATATTAATAGAAGCCTGCAACTCCTTCACTGGCCTTAGCAACTTGTTTGAGTTGGGAAAGAATTTGACCATCTTCAAGAAAAAATGATTCAAGTCTTGCTGATACCTTGATGATGTAGTGCGTCACATCTTGGTTATATAAAAGGAAAGAATGCTTATAAATCTCGGAAATTAAGATCCATTGAGTCTGTGGTCAGACACAAAGGTCGTAATTAAGTGCCATTCTAATCAACATAATTATCTATACAAAAAAGATAATTCCTTGGAACTGGTTTATAGTGAGAATTTCATAAATTGTGAATTCAAGTAGCCGTGATCAGTTTATAGTATTTGAGTATCCTATTATGGGTTATAATTTATCTGTTTAAATTACATATGTTGTAATTCTAACTATTAGTAATCTGTATTATAGTATCTTGAAGCATCTAAAGCACATCCAACATATTGGTATCAATAGATGATTCTAAATTAGAAGGTATGTACCTTTAAGATCCATTCGGTGGCTACTTTTACTACTTGATGCTGACATAAAGAGACAACATAAATCTCCATGCCATTGCAAGTACTAAAGATCTTAGGCCCCTCATACATTTACCTTCAAATATCAAACAAAAATCCATGTTAATAATTTTATTGTTAATCTTATAAGATAAGAAGATAGTAGCAGCCAGTGATTCCAAAGATGCAATTTTGTAACATATAAACCTACTCATATTATTCTCGGATAAAAGCAAAGAGTTCAGTCATGTAAGGAATCAAAAGGTTGACAATCATGACTTATGTTGATCGTTCAAAATCACAATCACACATCACAACACCAATGAAAGAAACTATATCCTAACTACATAACTTTTTTCTCAAAAAGATAGATTAAACCCAAATAGAAAGTCTGACAATCACAATCACACGTCACAACACAAATAGAAAGACTCATAATCAGTAGTTTAATACACATGAGTATTTTTGTTTAACACAAAAAGAAACTATATCCCAAACGATATTAAGGCCAGATTATATCAAGTATGTGATTTTAATGTCATTACCAGGCTTTTAGAAACTTGATTCCATGATTCGTTGCTGATAACCTTGATAGTGTACCAGCTTTAAAACCCAGATGCATAGAAACTTAAGCAACATTGATTGTGTACCATAAAATAGATAAGATAGCAAGTCTGAGATTAATTTTTCCGCAACTATTATCTAATACATACCACCTTCCAGGAGCTTGTAAGCATTCTGCATACATTAAACGACCACAAAAACAATCAAATGCAAAAACACATATTGAGTAGTAACCGGTACCTAGGCGTAAAGCCATATAAAGGATGCTATTGAGAGTGAAAAAAACAACATTATAACTCAAAAAGTACGCACTAATCTTATACGTCTTATTTCGAGTAACTCACATGGCAAGTGATCCATTTAGTATCTACATTTGTAGGCATAATTAATTAAGATGAAGGGAAAGAATTTAATGGTAAGACTTACCTCAAAGACAAAACGATAGTTTCTAACATTAATAGGCCTGACTAACACACTTTCAAGAACTTGGACGTAGGTCTTATCGTTAGCAGATCCGACGTATGTCAGTTTCCATTCCAAATCTGCAAGGCCAAGAATGAGCACATCAGAAGGAAAATATTGGATATAAATAGAAAAAAATATGATTTTCAGGATATGGTTTCAAAGATATAAATCAAAATATCCACATTAAGCTCTACTTACAATAGAACAAAACCATGTTTATGCTACTTTTCCACCAGTCTTGCAAATAAGCTCTACTTATAAATCAACGTTTCATTAATACATTTGTAAAAGAATTAACCTCAAGAATCAAGCCATGATGTTATTATTTTATCTATACCTGCAAGTCTTGATAATAAAACAAAATTTTATACAACAATTGGTCGTATATAAATGTACCAACTATAAAAGTAGAGACAACATGAAGGCAAACATATGCTGCACAAGGTAGCAAATGTGGGTCTTAGCACAAACCTTCTTTTTATTTAGCTAATCTTAAGGTAAGTTGGATAAGGGAAACATTATTCAAGTAAAGCTTTGTGTTATTACAACGGCTGGCTTACTTGTGAACTTTGGTATCATTTCGTTTTCTGTCATTTGCCATGAAATTAGTCCACTTCTTTATGATAAACCGGGCTTCGAAAATTCTAACCCATGCTTCTTCATCAGTTCTATGCACCTACATACCATATGCTAATGAGTTAAAAAAATGATACTTCACATGACTAACTTTCTGATTATTAGTGTTCAAGATACTTATTTACCTTTCGGCCTCAAAGTTATCCAATCCAAGATCCTCGTCCTAGATGAATATGTAGTCATACGGTGCCACAATGTCTGGTTGTAGAAAACGTTTAGCATACTGCATAGTGCATACCACCTACAACAAATTTCATCCACCAGATGAACGTTGCGTAATTGAACATAATTAAGCTTAAACAGAATACTTAAAATTTTCTTAAATATGCAAACTTTACCATTTACTTTGTTTGGGAGCACTAACATGTATAGCCCTCTTTGACCATCCAAATTCACTCCATTCACTTGTTCGACCGTTATAGTGAAACAACTCAAGAGTACAGTTTTACAAAAACTGAAAGCCAAAAATAAAATGACCAATTAATTTGTAACACAAAAATAACATTGTAACCGAATTAATTTGAACACAAAACTAAAATGAAATCACTAACCTTGTAAATGGATGATTTTGATGCTAATATCAATTGATTAGGGTTGTGTTTATAATAGTTGGCGGTTTTTCAATTTGATTAGGGTTTTTGTGTTCATAATAATTGGGGTTTTTTTGAAAGTGATGAAATTGAATCATTATAATTTGATGCGATTGTTATTGAGATGATCTAATAGTTGTAGATATCACTATTGATTCGAATGTTGTTTACATGATTTATTTTTGGGTCGTTTTCTTTGTGAATGAAAAAAATTGAAAAGTATTAAATGCTGAGAGACTCATAGCCCTTATTTATTTTGGTTGGACACGTGTTTTTCTTTTAGAATTTTTGCTTACAGATGAGTTCCAAGAAAGCCTATTTTATTTAATAGGTAGATTTCTATACCGGTATGTAGAAATCATATATTATCTAATCACACAATCTAATGACAAAGAACTAGAGAGAGAAAGTGGAAGGATGGACACTTTTAGAGAGAGAAACAAAGAGAGAAAACATTGATTATAGAAATGAGAAAGTAAACTAAACAACACCCTCTCCAAGCTATGGAGAATGTACTTATACATATTGTAAGTGGCTAGCCATGGACCCTTCATGAGCTTTCCATGAGCTTTGGCCCTTTTACCTACTTAAGGTTCCAAAAACTCTCTAAGACCTACGAGCTACGTATTTTAGGAGTGACCGAGTCTTTTCTCGATTCCTAACAATCTCCCTCTAAGGGAGGTCACATCTTTTTACAAAAATCTTAAGCTTTACATTCTACGAATGTCTTCGGTCTTTGCTTGTGCTCTTGAATATTTTCTTTCAACTTGTGATACGCGTAGTGATCTTTAGAGTTTAGGCTTGAGCTTGTTCCTTTAAGCTTGAATTGCTTGTGAATTTGAGCTTCTTTGAGATCATCAACCAAGCATAATCTCTTATCATCATCTTGTGATCTTTTGTCATCTTGTGTACTTGTAACTTTCGGACCGACATGCTCATACTTTTCTTGATCTTGAAAGCTTAAATAACCATCTTTCTTGAAATTCTTTAACTTTAACACTTCGTCACTTCAAGGAAGATGTGCGGTATCATAGTAGGGGAAATTTCTTGAAATTATTAAACTTTAATACTTTGTCACTTCAAGAAAGGCGTACGGTATCAGAGTAGCAGAAGTCTTGAAACATGTACTTGGGCTTTCATAATGTCTTTACATATGTCGGTCGAGTATGAGCATGTGGCTATGAATCTTTACTTGTCTTGAACTAGCTACGTCCACCATCAGGATTACCTGCATAAATGGGTTAGTGATAAATATCATATATGGATGAAAGTGTCTTTGTCACTTCGTCGAATACGGTTGCAATAACAATGATTCCCCGTTAATCGGTATAAATACTGCCTATGATCAGGTAGAATTTCGAAGAATCTCCTTGATAGGGTTTCGCAAGTGCACTAGCTATTCTCATTACCGGAGCGTCTCAAAGCAGACAACATGGTATGAGTGAACCAATAAGACAAAGTCTTATCGATTGAATCAAAAATTAATTTAAAAATCAATCGACGTGTCACTTGCTAAAATGATTTTGTAACACATCAAGAGTTTTATGCATTTCAAAATTCATCAATCGTTAATTCATAGTTAGGAACGAATTGATATCCAATGTCACAAGTTCGATCCATATAGGATCTTACAAGTCACCTACCGCAGAGCTTGTTTGATATTGGCTCTAGAAGGATTTCCATCGTCATTGTGAATACTTTAGTATCACTCTGATGTTTTGGAAATATCAGAAGGATAACGCGTAGGACTCTTAAGATATTACTTGTTTTCACAGTGTGTGAGCAACAAATATATTAGAATTGTATCCTAGTAAGATTTATGGATGATTTCTTTTGGCTCTAGACTCGATAGTGCACTTTTTATTTTAGTAATCGGAGGCTGGAGCAGACCGCCACCTTTTCAATACCAACTAACTCGGAGTAAGAAAGTCGATAGAAATGAGTGTAATCTTTGTAAGAAATGAAACAAGAGTCTTTTGAGAGACCTTAAGTGGTTGGGAAGGGTTGTGCATCACAACACTGGGTTCATGATGACTATCTTCAATACCAAACAACGGCTTAGGTGTTTCTGATAGCATATGTATTGACCCGATTTCTGCCTAATTGTAAGGAGGGCTTCTTTCTTTACACCCTTTATCTTAACTTTTCTTTTTCATTCTTCAACCCCTTCAATGCTTACCAAGACTTCATCACTAACACCTTGTTGAGTTTGTTCCAGTGTTAGCTTTGTCATAGTCCGTATTTTCCCTTTT
This sequence comes from Tanacetum coccineum, assembly GCA_026074375.1. Lineage (NCBI taxonomy): Eukaryota > Viridiplantae > Streptophyta > Magnoliopsida > Asterales > Asteraceae > Tanacetum > Tanacetum coccineum. Next base: position 15,601 of record BQNB010113986.1, read on the forward strand.
ATCACTTTTTCTCCTTTTTATCATACCTATGAACTTCTGTTCTATCTAATGGAATGTCCCTGGGTAGATCCCTCCGGTTCTGGCTGGATCGTGGGAACGAACACCTATACCTAACCACCTTATAACTCCAATTAATTAAATACATGATCGGTCTTTTGGTATTTTTCTCAGCCTTAAAACCATTTGAAAACATCGATCAAGGTACTTTGATATAAATCTAAACATTTAGTACCTTGACAGTTTTACTTTTCAGAAATGCTCCCCCCCTCAACACAAGCATCAATAATCAAAATTGTTTAGCATGGCAGGGAAGGAGCTGCACTAGAGTCATTTAGATCACATTTTACAAGTTATCTATTTTAATCATTTTCTCCCCTTATCAAAAATGTCAAATCTCTTGATATCTTGGATATTAATTAATTCAAATATGTATGAAAATTATTTAGGGAGAGAAATGTTCTGATTATATATATTAAGCCTTATTAGGAACATTTTAATGCTCCCCTCAATTTTGTTGGGAATTAAAGACTTCTGAAGTTACTACTGTTAGTTTTGGAAGTTAATGCTACTGGTTCAAGTTTGTGCTGCTGCTGAAGATTAGAGAAAACGGTCTAAGTCATTAGTACTATTAGTATTATAGTTAGTGCTGCTAGTACAAAGTGTTAGTACTGTCAGTTTATTAGTACTGTTAGTTATATAGTTAGTACTATTAGTATAAATAGTTAGTACTGCTAAAGTGATATGCATGAGATATATTAGGAATAGATATGCATTGATCACTTGACGCATTTTGTAAGCCTATTAGGGTTTCCTTGGTGTATAAAAGGAACCCTAAGGCATAGATCTAGACATCAATTTTAATATTAGTATTCATAGTTTGCATAGCAATCATAGTTAGTATTCATAGCTATTTTGTAATTCAAAATAGTATTCAATATATTGAAAGTTTAGTAAAGATCTTGTTTTTACTGTTTCATTCTTCTTTTTGGTATTGCAAACTAGATTCCGCATAGTTTGTGATATTCTCAATCTTAGTTTCTACTATAGTTGTCTTGGATCTATCCAATATAACTAAGCTTTAACAAGCTAAGTAAGATCTGTCAAGAAAGGATCAACAAATTTTTAAGGGAATTATATGGTGTTTGAGTGCGTTAATTTGAAAGATTTTGAATTTACAAAGAATTCCTGAAAATTCGCACTCAAACACTATATATGCATAATTTTAGTCTTACACTACTTATTTTAGAGAATTACCTGAAATAGAATGACAAAGTATGACACAGTCATATTGTCCTCTAAATTAGTCTAGGGGTCTTCCCCGTAATATCTTCCACCAACGAACTTTTCCAAGCTTCTTATTGACCTTCTCTCCAGCAACTAATGATCGATATCCTTTATCATGATGTAAGACCTTTTTTTGTCCAAGTTACTCCATCTCTTTCTTGGCACAATAAGCCATTTCTGAGTTGGCTTATTCTCAGATGATTTACCTTTATTCCACTCAGGATCTAGAGTAGGAGGTCTTTTCGGTTTCTTGAACCAATCCTTTAGATCAATATTTACAAGGAGGGGTTCATCAGTGTTACCCGTGTCTTCTCTAAGATTTTGTAGCCCTTTAGTATCTCCACTCACAAACACTATCTCCTCTGCTTATGCAGACCTGCCAGTAGATTTTGGCTGAGATTTTGAAGTACCTTTAGAAGTTTCAATTGACTTAGCCTTCTTAGATGGTTTAGTGTCTTTGCTTGTTTTCCGTCTCTTTAACCCTCGGTCTGATCCAGCGCAAGGGCCTTTATCTTTGTCAGCATCATCTGGTTTCCTTTTCTTTAATTTTCCAGTAACTCCTTTATTCATAGCATCTTCATCCTCAAGGATTGACTCGATGAGAGCATGATATAGAGCTCTTTGCTTTAGACTTTTGTTGAATGACTTGGATTTAGTCATTGTTTCAAACAAGGTAATTTTTTGATCAAATTCTTCAAGAGTAATGGTATCAGATAAGGTGATAGTTTCTTTAGGCACTTGCTGCTTTCTTGCATGCTCTATCTTGATTTATCAGATGTCTTTAATGCTTTTCTGAGGTACATATTATTGCCTGAGTATCTCTAAAATCTTAGCTAGAACAGAGTGTTCCTTAATGATGTTTGCAAAGTTTCTCTGAATCACTTTATGTAGAGCATCGTCCAGATTTGATCCAAGGTACTCTTTTACAGCATTTGGAACTTCATATTTGATCATTGAAATAACTTTTGAAGAGTTATCAACATCTTTGAGCTCTTTTATAACCTTCTCCAAATTGGCAATTCTTTGATGGAGAGCAGTAAGGGTTTTAGCATCTGGAACAACAGTGACAGAGGTTGTAGATTCAGTTGTTGTTGGCGTTAGGATTGGTGCGATAATATTAAAGAGCAGGGTAGAGAGAGGAAATGAGTAAAGAAATGGTTGGTGCTAAAGTTGTTGTGACTGTTTTAGATTGATTGATGACATCTTGTTCAGGGATTACAGACACAGGGATGGTGAGAAGTGATGAGGTACGTGGAACTTTATGTTGAACATTAATATCCAACATAGAGATAACTTCAGTGTCAGCCTGGGGAATGTTATCAAGTTGAGAAATTTAGCAGCATAGTCGGATGAGATAGAAATTACCTGAGCATCATCCTTGACTTGATTACCTGCACCCTCTTAATTAACGTTCACATGACCAGCAACAGTCATCTCTTCATCATCTTTTTCTTTGTCAGCAGGCTTAGCATCTGTTAAACTAATGTTGACATCACCATATAGCTCTTCATTGAACCTTTCATACTCTTCCTCAGTTACATCATTGGATTCATCATTCGTTTCATCATTAGTTGGTACATAATTAGGAGGAGTATGTACAAACTCATCTTCAGTTTCTTCTTCATAATCTTTTGTTTCTTGATTCTTAGAATTAGTTCTTTTATCATCAACATGTTGAGGTTCATCATCACTATCTTGAACGTCTTCATCATCTTGTACATTGGCTTCATCACTGCTATCACCCCATGATTCGTACTCGCTTTCAGAAGACTCACCTTTAGACACATCCGGAACCCCTGATTTTAAACTAGTTCCTTCACTTGTGTCTATCGACTTGCCTTTTGTATCATCAGGAACCTGTGATTCGAAATCAGCTCCCTCACTCGAGCCACCTGCTTGACGAATGTTTGTTTCTCGTTTGCTTCTTTTGAGAGCCATTTTCAATTGAGCTTCCTCAAGTAATGTGGCATCAAATAGCAATTCAATTCCCTTGCTTCTTTCAGCCTTAGTGGTGCCTTCTTCTTTGACACAGACATACCAGGAGTATCTCGGATTCGAACACTAGTAGACGGTCTTTTAGCAGCAGGTTTATGACAGGTTTGTCTGCAGGTTCATCAACAGCAACAAGAGTTTTCTTCTTAGATGGAGAACCAGGTTTCTTGAATTTCCTTTTCATCTTAGGTGATGTTGCACCAGTGGCATATGCAAGATAGGTCTTGTAGGTACGCATCTGTTGATTAGTCATCCTATTAGGAAGTAATGCTCTATATACTTGGAAGTCCACAGACTTGGAGACAAATCTCATGGGACCCAAAATGCTGTCATCTTGAGTGGTATGCATAAACATTTTATTCTCATCGAAATTGACTTGTCTTTAGTGATGAAATAATGAATGATAGCTTTTGTGAATCTGGGATAGTACATCTTTTCTTGCTTCTTGTGGTCTATGTTCTCTATTTGGAATGTGAAGTCTTCCTAGAGAATTTCGACAAAGTTAACATTCTTCTTATAGGACTTCCCCCACAGATTTTGAGCTCTCAAAAGTCAGAGCTTGTCAAGACTTGTAAATTTCCCAGATAAGCACTTGCTGATGATTATTGTAACAGATCTCCAAGGTTGATACATATGATCAACAACAACTTTAGTGATAGATTTAATGTCTCCTTTGTGGCCAAGTTCCTTAATGAAGGAGATAATTTCTTCATCTGATGAAAGTGCATCAAACTCTTAAGTTGGAAGTCTAGGACATATTTGGAGGATTTCTCTAAACACTTCCATGTCAATTATGTACCCTTTTCTTATCAATCTTGAACCGGTAAGAAGTAGAGTCTTTATTGTTGATGGTAAACTAAAACTGTTGAATATATATCTTTAGAACATCTATAGTGATCAGGAAAGCAGGATAGTAGGTAGCAAGAGCTAGAGCATCTAAAACAACTTGATATGTGGGTTCTTTCTGAGTCTTTGCTGGATTAATTCTCATATTGCACTTGCCGATCTTGACTCGTTTCTCAAGTGGTACCAAACCGTTGTCAAGAGCAACTTGTTGACCGGCAGTAGTAGTCATGGTTCTGCTAAGATTTGTCAAATACAGTTTATACATAAACAAACAAATATATCTTTTACTGAGTGATAATTTGGTTCATGTTGATTGATTTTAGATGCATGAATTAAATTCAAATTAGGGATTAGGCATAGCTTATTAGGCTTTGAATTACAGCACATGTAGAATTAACAATAATCAGTGAATCTATATGGATTGATAATCAACTAAGCAGCTAGATTGATTACTAAGAAAAAATTACCCTAAATAAATCAACTAGTGAAAAACTTTAAGGTATAATTCGCCTAGTGATATCATCATGTATAATTCGCTTAGTTCTATTGATTGTGTATAATTCGCCCAGTCATAATTTTTATGTATAATTCGCCCAGTGTAAACTATATAATTCGCCCAATGTTAACTGTATAATTCGCCTAGTGAAAACTATGTATAGTTCGCCTAGTGTAAATGCATAATTCGCCTAGTATAAAGTTTGGTATAATTCGCCCAGTGTTACACATATGTATACTTCACCTAGTTGTATACTTCGCCTAGAACAAATTTAATGAACATACAAAGTTCATTTCCAAGCATCTTTATCAATCAAAACACGATCCTTAGCAACTATAAACCACATTTGAAACAATTTTAACATAAATTATCCACAAAAATCTCAACTTATGGTTTAGTTCGACCCAAACAGCCTTAAAAACCTAAGTATTTGGTGTTTTAACGTGTTTTAGCACACTTAGAAATTCACAAGGATTATAGGAACACAAATGACTATAAACCCATGAACTTTTTCAAGTTCTTATCACTTTTACATGTCTTTCGACCCAAGAATCATATAAAAATGCATTCATTTGTTAACCCCATTCAAAACTGTTTTAGCCTAGTGTTCTATACCCCTTAAAGATCAAAACCCCTCAATCAATCTAATATTTAACCCACTTTAATTTTTGAAGAACCCTAAATCAAGAATTAGGGTTTTCATACCAATTAGCAAGATTTTGGTTAATACCTTTTCATTATGAGATGGTTAGAGAATAAGTAACAACTATCTAGTTTACCTTAAGGATTGAAATACACGATATCTATATGTTCTTGTTTGGTTCGAGTTAAAAAAGAGAAAAACAAGGGGTGTTTGGTTTGCATGAATGATATAACACCGATAGGGATGTTTTTGTTTTAAAACTTTAAAGTTTTGGCAAAAATGTCCCCTAAGGTTTATAATCACTTCTATTTTTCTTATACAATTTTTCCTAAGGCAAAACTAAATGCACTATTGGCATAACTAGTCCCTAAAGGTTTAGTTATCAAGATTAAGCTTCACATTTTGATATATAGTCCCTAAAGGCATAAACACATAACATCTGAAGCCCAATGAGTTAAAATTAATTAACCCCCCCTTTAAATTTTAATCCGTTATTGTAAAAACTTTTTTCCATTATCACTTGATGAATTTTGAAGAAGATAATTTGACACATTCTCCCCCTCAAATAATGACCCGTTTTCTATTTAAAGAGTTGTAGTTATAACACCCTGTGTTTTCAAGACATTGACGACGTCGATAAACGTACTATTTATTTTTAGTATTGTACGCGTTTACTTGTGATTTCATGAATTAAGTTTAAATCGCGTAAGCTAAAAATTAGCGTTCAATGTAAACAGGCATCAAACAATTAAATGTTTACATCAAGCAAGAGTTATATAATTATTTTGAGGATAATTATTAACTTTGTTCATTTTATTTTTATTAGAATACGTAAAGTGTATACGTTTCGCGATAAATTACGTTTAGGCACTCCCGGAACCACAAAAACTTTTCTACGCTTCAACAAATACCCACATTTATACCCAATACATAAAAATTACATAAATATATCATATATATCTCATATATGCCGAA
>BQNB010113987.1:0-21836 GCA_026074375.1 Tanacetum coccineum
ACCAAAACAATATGATACAACATTTTCTCATCCTTTCTAACATGATGTAAGTAATAACATAACATATATAAAAGTAATCCATGTGGTCATTTTAAGTGAAAACTTTATATACCTCATTTTCATGATTAAAACCTAAATGGTGATTTAAGCTAAATAGAAATATCATATGCATAATAATGAAAATTATAGCAACATAAAGAGTTTAAATGGACCTTAAGAAGAATGATGATGATGATGTACAAGTGCTAAACCCTTGTTTAGCCACAAAAACCAAACTTGCACTTTATAAACCCTTACTTTCCTTCACTAAACCCTAGCTTCCTTTTTCTTGATTATAACTTGGAAATGGATAACCAATACTTGCAAATGTCTTAGTACATCTTAGAATATGTGTATATAGAAGTGTAAGGGTTGTAGAAAATTTTGTATGGATTTAGTTGGGTGGAGGTTTTGTGCCGTAGCATATAAGTGAGCTAGAAGGAGTATATGTTTGATTTTTACTAAGTGTAAATGTGTGTAAGTGTTAGCTAGTTTACTTGCATGTATATAGGATGAAATCTTAGTCAAAAGTCCAAGCATGGTTCAAAGTATGGTCATGGTTATGGTTAGTAGTCAAAGCATGCTAGGTATGGTCATAAGAGTTAAAAGAACAAGGTATGGTGTTACTTACATGAAGTATGGTGTTTATTTTGACCAAGATGCAAGTATCATGTAAATTTTCATGTATATATTCATACATGTTGTATTATTTTCGGCAAAACAAAGATATATATGATATATTTATGTAATTTTTATGTATTGGGTATAAAAGTGGGTATTTGTTGAAGCGTAGAAAAGTTTTTGTGGTTCCGGGAGTGCCTAAACGCAATTTATCGCGAAACGTATACACTTTACGTATCCGATAAAAATAAAATGAACAAAGTTATTAATTATCCTCAAAATAATTATATAACCCTTGCTTGATGTAAACATTTAATTGTTTGATGCCCGTTTACATTGAACGCTAATTTTTGGCGTACGCGATTTAACTTAACGTTTACAATTTTAAGCAAACACGTACAATAATAAAAATAAATAGCACATTTATTGACGTCGTCAAAGACTCTAAAACACAGGGTGTTATAATGATATACGCATATGACGTAATCATAGTCATATGTGACCTTTTATATTATCTATGTATTTTTCTTGTGCACCCACACTATATTTTTTTGATGCATAATAAATTAGGTTTGTCTATCTAAATGAACATATAAGCGTCACATAGTCTTGTATATCAATATCTTTGATTGTTATGATTAATACGCTTGAGTGACTTAGTGTCATTTGTATGTGTCTTTTGCATTTAGAGTATTACCTCGTGCCAATAAACTTTATAGAGTACACATGCATAATCGTCCTAATCCCTAAGGATTTTAGTTCAATTCATTTTGATCATTATCTTGTTCATTTACTTGATTCTTTTCTTCACGAAATACGCTTTCAGTTACTCACCGTAAACGGTTAAATACTCAAAACTCCTCATAGCAATTCGTTCCCACTCATTTGTTGATATATCAACCGTCTCCTATTTTTAGGGGTCCGCTACTTAACTATAAATGGTCACTCATTTTTCATATCTAATTCATTTCGCAATAACCTCAATCTAGCCTCTACCACTATATAGATAGTAGATATATTCTCTCCCTCATTTCCGCTACCACCTTTAAGATCACCTCATACCTCGTCGTGTGATTATTCTATAAACATTCGCAATGCTCGAGAAGAGCTATGTAACTTTGAGGATGAAGTTCGTCGTATGCTAACCACCATCCTTCTTAACATTTTCAAACTCATCGCTTCTGGCATTGTTTGTTTTCTTCTTTATGTATTCTTATTATTCCACATTTTATGTCCGGATGAGCACAGATTAAGTGGGACGGAAAACACTTTGTTGGTGCAACATTTACTAGGATCTCTTTTATGTTTTAACAATGGAAAATAAATGTTCGCAAAACGTAAAATAACAAACGGTAGCCAAATCCGTAAAAACAGATTTTGTGAAACTGGGCGCGCATTAGCACGTGGTTAGCGCGCCACTCGCTGTATCTGTTTTTACGGATTTAGTTTGGTCAGCTTTCCTTTTACCCGATAGATGTGGAAACTTCAATAAAGGTATGTACATGATATTTAAGCATTTTGGAACTTTTCAAATGAGGTTTAGACTTAGAGAGGAGCAAAAGACGAATCCTCCCATTGTTCAACAAAAGGCCAACTCAAATCTTTTATCAAATACCTCTAGCCTAGGCTGAAACCTCTTTCTAAACCTAGTATGAACATACTTTTGACATACCATCAAACGAAAGTATTTATTTGACCTTGATCCGGATTTATGTTGTTCCCAATCACGTAACGGGTTTTACTCCTTTATTGGTCAAACTAAGTCAAAGGTCACTTTACGTAAATGCATCCTTTCCCATTATAAGATATGCTTTACATGAGATGAAAAGCAGTTAGCATGTTTGCATCAAGATGATTAGTGATCAAATCCATTGTTGATTATCATGGATTATGTCCAAAGTGACTAACTGAGTTTGTGGTATTTGGAGGTTAATCATACTTTGAGTTTTCCTACTCCCTTACTTATAAATGTCTTACAAACCCACACATGTATTCCTCAGATGTCCTCCCACACATACAAGATGGTCTTACAAACTCCTACATTCCTCCAGACACCACTTCTATACCATACAATCCTACAACACATCCTTCATAATCATTTGTCTAATCCCTTCTTACCCAACAAATGATTATATCCTCCATACACTCTAAACACTCCTTTCTCAAACCATCCTATAATCACATATGCCCACTCTTTTCTCTCTTATTGGCAATGTGATTATAAACCCAAATCAATCCTTTGATTTTACTCTAATCACCATCGTCGTCATACTTCCTCTTCTTAAACCTTCTAAGCGTTCACAAGATCAAACCTTCCTCACTTAAACATTCCTCATCTTATCCTCACATGGGAAAACTCACATTCTCTTACACCATTGTACCTTGTGTACTTCTTGTCCCCAACATTCTAACATAGGCTCCTCCACATCACATCAAAACATTCTCCACCACATATCTCCTATTCATTATCTTCCTCACAAACAAATTTGAATTTCACACACACACTCTTTCATCTTAAACCTTGATCATGACATTTCATCAATCCAACTTACCTCGGTCTCTTCTCCTCTCTTAGATTGAAATTCAAATGACACACACATGCACACTTCTTCTTCCACCCTTGATCATGCCACTTTACCTTTCCAACTTACCTCTTCACCATCTCATCTCTACCCTTCATTTTGAATATGATAAAGAGGCTCCTTTCCATCCCATCAACATCACATCATGACAACTCACATACAACTTATCCTTATCCCTTCCTCTATTACACACATGTGATAATTCTATTTGAAATTTAAATTTCAAATCTTCCCCCCATAAATCTACCCTTTCTCTCCATGTTAAGAATATTATTAGAATATTCCCTTATACCCTAACCAACTTCTAAAACATTGGTTAGATCCTAACTAGACTAGTTAATTAGAGGAACACCTAAAATATCCTTGTCTAATAGTTCTTTTCTTTCTTTTTGATATCGTACAAACAAAAACCTTTTAAACACTTCACAAACGCTTTTATCAAATGGCTATTTGAGTTGGTTGACCTTGAGTATACAAATGAATGAAAGGTCATAACGTGAAGTACAACTGGGGGTTTAACAAGTGCGGGTATTTAAAACGTTAAAGTCTCGAAGAAAACAAATTTGGGAATCTGGCGTGCTAGGCACGGGCTGACGCATGGGCAGTCGCGCCTGTTGCGAACTGTTTTCCCACATTTAGGACTCTTGGCCTATAAATACCTACCCTTGGCCTTTGTATTCCTTACCCTCTTGCAAACATTCTTTCATCTCTTTTGTCTTCTCTAATCCTCTAAGTATAACACCTCTTGTGTTCTTAATCTTCTCCTCTATCATTCTATTGAAGAACACATCTCCGCAAGAGAGACACACAAGTACCTGATCCACACCTGTGTGTTATAAGTTGAGGGTCTTTTTTCTCATACCCTTTCTATTAGAATCGAGTCTCTAGGTTAGGTTACGATTTGGTTATCTATCTTTATCATTCAATCGAGTTGTAAGGTAAGTCTTGTATCCGAGAGATCAAGCCTAGATCGTTAGGGATCTAGTTAGGATTTGGCAAGCTTCCAAGGAGAAGTCTTAAGAGTTTATATGTTAAGTCGAATCACGAGTTCTTAGGGTGGATTACGAGGGCGGACTATCGTAGGTAGTAACTCTTCTTTGCGAGCGCCAATCTTTGTGCATATCGGTGGAGTTAAATTGTAATATTTTTTGTAGTCCACCATAAGGATTATAGTAGGAATAGTATGGGTGTCATAGATTCACAACTAGATGTATGGAAGGACTAAACCCCCTTTCTGATCTAGTATATATCATGGTGTCTCTCTTTCTATCTCCATTTACTTATTGTTTCTTTCTTAAGTAGATCATCACACCACTCGGTTCTTTTGAGACTTAAAGTTTTAAAAACTTCAAAAAAGTCAAGAAAACCATATTCACCCCCTCTACGATTCTACAATTGGTATCAGAGAGGTTTACTTAAGTTTTCAAGTATTAAAGCCTTCTCGAGAAGTCGTTTTAAGTTGAAAACTTCTTTTTAAAAAATTCAAAATCCTAACTCTGATTTTTGAAAAATTTAAGTAAAGATCTATGGCTCAAGAGAACTATGTTGAGGGGTGCTCTATGAAAAGACCACCTTTGATAGAAGTCGACAGGTTTTGCTTTTGGAATGCCCGCTTTGAGATTTACGTTAAGTCCAAAGATATTGATTATGGCAAGTCATTCAAAACGGCGATTTCTACTTTAAAGTAGAAGACTCGGAAATGAAGATGATGAAAGAGACGCCATATGAGCTTCTTAAAGATGATTAAAAGAAGAAACTTGGCAAGAAAAATGAGGCCATGATGACTCTTTACAATGCACTACCCGATAAAGAGTATGAAAGAGTCTTTATGTGTAAAACCGCCATGGAAGTTTAGCATACACTAATCATCACCCACCAAGGCAATTCACAAGTCAAGAATTACAAGATTGATCTTCTTACTCAAGAATGCGAGAAGTTCTCAATATCAAATGAAGAAACTATTGATAGTGGCTTCACACGATTCAATGTTATTTTGACTAGTCTCAAATCTCTAGATCCGGACTGCTCTAGCAAGAATTACGTGAGAAAGTTTCTTCGTGCTCTTCCATAGAAATGGAGAGCCAAGGTGACAGCGATAGAAGAAGCCAAAGACTTGGCTACACTTCCTCTTGATGAGCTAATTGGAAAATTTAAGGTTTATGAAATGGTCTTGGATAATGATGGCATAGCTTCCAAGACCAATAAAGAAAAGGTCAAGTCTTTAGCTCTTAAAGCTAAAGTCACTAGGGAACAAACTAGGGATGATAGTAATAGTCAATGAGGAAGTAATGAAGACGTAGACGAAGAAGAAGCCAAAGCATTCAACTTGATGGCTAAGAACTTTGGTAAGTTCTTCCGCAAGGGTAATCGATTCCAGAGTGGTAATCGATTTGGCAATGGTGCCTATAGGTTTGGAAGAGGCTACGAAAATAACTTTAGGAACAAAGGTGGTGAAAATCAAGATAAAAAGAAGTTTGCTACAATTGCAGGGTAGATAGCCACTTTGCTAGTGAGTGTAAAAAGCCCAAGAAGAACAAGGCTTTTGTCGGAGGAGCATAAAGCGATAGTGAAGACGGTGATGAACCTCAAAACAATGCAACATGTCTCATGGAAATCGGTTCTCAAGAGGTACAACCTAATCCTTCTATTTCTAATAATGATTTAGATATTGTTGATTTACAAAAGGAGAATGGGGAACTCCTAAAGTTTAGCCAAGATTTTTCTAAAACATATGAAAAACTTTTACAAGAAAAACGCTCTCTAGAAAAAAACATTTAAAACTTTTTAGAAAAGTAAATGAACTCAAACTTGAAGTAAAGAAACTTGCTAGAACCAAAGAGGTGATTAAACCTTGTCAAAAGTGTGTTGAACACGCACAAAAGGTTGACTCTTTAAAGAGCAATGTTTCTAGACTTCAAGATGAAGCATTGAATTTTTCAAAATTCCAAAAGAGTAGCGTAGTTTTGGACGACATGTTAAGTCGTCAAGAATTGTCCCAAGATAAGGAAAGTCTTGGATGTTCTAAAAATGATAAAATCACTTTCGTAAGTCTAAACAAACCAATAGTGCTTGTAAAAGAAAGTCAAAAAGAAAATTCCTCAAATAGCCTTGATAAACCTGTAGTACCTCAAACTTATTTTGCAAACACTCGAGGTTCCTAAGCACCCATTAGAAGGGTGGAAACAAGACACCAAGGATATCACTTAGGATTTCATAATGAACTTGGATACACTCAACCTCCAGTTGACCATAGACCTCTTTTACCCACACCAAATATGAGACCTTTAAGCTCATATAACCGAAGACCTTTTTTTCAAAATAACCACTCTTCGGAAAGAAGAAATTTTTACAAGAACCAAGGGTCTTTGTATCATTAACATAACACCTTCTAAAGGAGAGAAAAAACCTACCCAAATCAAAGGCTAAAAACACCTTAGAGTGTTGGATCAAACTTTCAAAACCTCTATGATTTTTAAAACAATCCTTGGTCTGCGTTCTCGAGGTATGACCTACATAAACTAAGTGCATTACTTCAAGACCCAAGAATGGTTAAATTGGGCACCATATTTTCTAACCACAACGGACCCACGAAACAATGAGCACCACGACCTTGAATTCATATTTGCGTGTAGGTGTGTCTTAAATGCGATCTACTACCGGACGATTAGATTGTGGATAGTGGTTGCACTAAGCACATGACCATGAATAGAAGATTGTTTAATTCGTACAAGGCATATGATGGTGGACATGTCATATTTAGGAGCAACCTAAAGGGAAAGGTCTTCGATAGAGGTAATATTACTCATGACTCCATTACAATTACCAATGTTGAGCATGTTAGTGGTCTATCTTTTAACTTAATTTACGTAGATCAATTATGTGATGATGATTGCGTAGTTAGCTTTATTAAAATAGATTGTACTATTAGTAAAAATGGTAAAACACTAACTAAAGGACATAGGAGAAATGGATTGTATACTTTGAAATTGGGAGGTAACTCCAAACAACAAATTTGTCTTGCATCCATGGTGGATAACTCAATGATTTGGCATAGGAGGTTAGGTCACGCCAATATGTGGTTAATTCAAAACTTAGCTTCCAACGAGGTAGTAAGGAACCTACCAAAGTTGAGCTTTGAAAGATACTTTTGTGATATGTGTGGTTTATAGAGTCAAGGTAATGCAAACAATAGGACTAGGCATGAAGTGTCAACTACTAGGGTTTTAGAGTTTTTACCCTTAGAGTTTTTTAGTCCATCTTCAATTCAAAGTTACGGAGGCAACTTCTATACTTAAATGATTGTGAATGATCACTCAAATTACACTTGGGTTGTCTTTGTAGAGTCTAAATATGATGTCTTAGAAAAATTTAAAATATTGTGTAAAAGGCTTGAAAACCTACATGATTGTTCTATTGTTTCAATTATAAAAAATCATAGTAGTGAATTTGATAAATTGCAATTTGGGAGCTTTTGTGAACAACATGGAATGTCTTATAACTTGTCGGGCCCGTTCACTTCTCAATCAAGTGAGATTGTTGAAAGAACACATCACAAGTTAAGAAAGACGAGTCATGCTATGTTAGACGAGCAATCCATTCCACAAAAGTTTTGGTGTCATGCATTAGATACGTCAACTTACATATTTAATAGGGTTTATATTAGAATATTCATTAATAAAACACCCTACAAAATCCTTAGAAACAGGAAGCCGTCATTAGAGTATTTTAGGGTCTTTGGTTGTAAAGTATTTATACTTAACACTAAAGTACATCTCACCAAGTTTGACCCAAAGTCGTATGAAGGTGTGTTTTTAAGATACTCTCAAACTAGTAAAGCATACATAGTTCTTAACAAGGAAACAATGAGAATTGAGGAATCTCTCAATGTTACCTTTGATGAGAGTTTTCCTGAACCTAAGTTATCTCCTTTGGTAGAAGATGATAGGATTAATGAACCGGTAGTTCAAAATCTAGTTAGGTCTCCTTCATTAGAAGTTAATGCCTCGGAGCCAGGTTATCCTAAGAGTGTAAAAGAAGCTAGAGGTCACCCAATAGAACAAGTAATTGGTAAGTTGAATGAGAGGAAACTTAGGTCTAAGACTAAACAAGCTTAGGATTTTCGTATGATATTTTTAAAATCTAAATTGCACGAGTCTAGTTAAGATTGTTCATGGTTGACATGCACCATAGGATAATGATTTGAGTAAGTAAGGGGTCAAGAGTAAAGAGAGAAGTTTAGAGGTCATTTGCATACCCTATTAGAGATAATTGTGCTCTCAGAGCTTATGTGCTATGTCCTAGGACTTATGTGAAAGGCATAGAAGTTAAGTAACATTGTTGTTTTAACAAGATGAAGGATAGATGTCAATGTATTATTCAAACTATGGCTGACATTACCTTGGATTCTACATGTCAAACCTATGTGCCATGAACAAGTTGTCAATATTGTGGTAATCATCGCCTCACATATTTAAATATGTGAATTTGACTTATTCGCAACATTGCATGCTTTATTCCCCATGATAGACATGAAAGATTAAAAAGACAAATTCATTGATAAAATCACTTTTGGATCGCAACTCACCCTTGTGTTGAAAATGTTGCATTTGTGTTAGCTCGTTCATTTTATGTGTTGATTGCATGCTATGTGTATTAGGGTAGAAAAGAAAAGAAAAGAATGTTATGCAAACATACAAACTACCTATGTAGTTAAAGAGAATATTTTTGAAATAGAATTTGGTATGGTATTGCATAACATATTAAAATCCACAAAGAATAAACATGATAATATAGTTATCTCGTTTGAGAAACTATGGAATTAATTCATCATACACTATGGTAGTTAATATTATCAATGTTGACACAACACATCAACTATAATTCTAAGATATTATACTTAGCAACACTTTGCTTTTGTTATATGGATTGTGTGTCCAACATGTGTAAAATATCCAAAAAGGATTAAAATACACATCGACGTAGGTTTGATAACTTTGTGAAGATTAGCAAAAAGGCACGCAATTTGGAGCTTAAACGAAGACATTTGAAGAATACTGTTCTGACATCCAATACGCCATATCCATCAAGGAAGATACGGCGTATCCGTGCCTGCACTTCACAAATACCACAAAGAATTCAAGGTCAATACGCCGTATCCAGAAGATTTCTATACGCCGTATCCAATATATAGTAATAAAATATTCTGTAAGATATCGAACGTGGTCCCTACTCCAAGAAATCCCCAACACGTCGTATCGAACTCTCTCAATATGCCGTATCGACCAAATTCCAGACACTATAAATAGAAGGCCTAAAATGAGTTTTAGGTGTGCTTGATCATATTTTTGATACCCTAACCACAAAAGTTGATTTTCAAATGACAAGAAGAGCAGAAGAGGTCATGCAAAGCTATTAAATCTATAAGAAACGCCTTGTAATCTCCTATAATCTAGTAATCATTTGATTTTTGGTATCATTCATTTAACTTGGTTAGTTTACCTTGGTTGGATTATTACTCTTGTATTGATTACGATGATTAATGGCTAATACCCTTGGGTATTAGCCATGATTATGAAGATTTAAATGTTTGGTTTGTTTATATCAAATGCTTAATTTATCGTTGATTGCTTGTTTATGTTTATCAATTCATACTTGTTTACGTGATTTTGTATGCGATCTATCATTCAACTGGATCTAGTGATACCGACCAAGTTAGCTAGATGTCGGGATGGCTCTCCATATAGTAATTTATATATCTAGAACAATAGGATCATAATTAATTCCCAATCTTTACCATTGGTTTATGTGGACAAGTTGGACTAGCAGGTGACCTAGGATCAACAAATAATGTACTGATTCCTTTGGTAAAGACTTGGATAGTGAAATACTAGAATATAAATTGTCATTAAGTAGTAAGTAGGTAAAGTCTCTATGAGCTAGGGTTTAATAAGATCACCATTATTATTCTCTTAAGATAGATTATAATCAGGAAATAGGATGCTTTATGCGGATGCGTTTAATTGTGATAGAATTCTACATGTCTAGGTTTTAGGAAGAAGTCCCGCCTAAATCTTGGAATGATATGCCACCTCGAGATAAGCACTCATTACACTAAATAAACAAACCAACATTTTAATTGGATTAATCATGGTTAATACAGTTGTCTTATATTTGGCTAGACCGCTTTTCTATCGTTTATCTATTTGCTTGTGTGTGTTATCGTATTCTAAGTTGATCTAAGTTACCACAAAACCTGTGCCAGTCTCTCAGACTGAAAAACCCCCTTATCCGTAAGAATTCGGACTAACATAGGTTTAGCATAAGTTTAACATATAATATAATTAACATAGTTTAGATTAACTTAGTTAATTAACCAAAATATTGATAGAATAAAAGATTTCGTTCTCGCTCTTAGTGATCGACACCCTACTTACCAACGAAACTACATCCGATCGGGTACATTGCCCGTTAAAGTGTTGTTTTAGGTAAAGTCAGAAAAATATAAATGTAAAACTTGAATAACTAAAATAACAACCTACACGATGACACAATCAAGTTTTAGCGTCGCTGTCGGGGAGTGAAATTGTTAAATCTATATTTTTATTTAATATTTTGGTTTTTAACATTAGATTAACTTAACCCCTACGATTAGTGTAATTTAAATTAGTGTAAAATTATGTATATTTGTTTTTAATTGTTTGTTTATTTTGTTTGTGTGTTTATTTTTTGCTTTCTATACACTGTTCTGGTCGATAATCTGATACAGTGTATTCACTTTATTGAGTACGGCGTATCTAACTTTCTTAACCAATACAGCGTATCTGTTTAACTGACTGATACGGCGTATTCAAAGAAATTTGAATACGCCGTATCGATCAACTGATATAACAGCAGACATATATTTTCGTATTTGATTTCCGTGCTTGATTTTATGTGTTTTCTTTCTCCCGAGCCTATCCTACTGGTTGTTTATCCTCTGTTTCAGGTAGTGCATGATAAGGAGTTCAACTAAGGAACTATTTACACCTTTCAAAGATCCGAAATGAGAATTTCGCTCACCTAGGAAGCTTTTCAAGACACTAAGCCTTGACCAATCAAGATTGCCTGTATTTGATCTATTTTCTTATCTAGAAGAGAATTTTGAGGAAGAAGTTGTAGAAATAATGGCGAAAACCATGGAAGAATACATGAGCAAAACCCAAGCTGACTATGGATCGGGTGTCACTAGGGCTAAAATCGATGACAAAGATCACTTTGAGCTAAAAGGCCAATTTCTCAAGGAGCTTCGAGACAACACCTTTAGCGGTTTGGATCATGAAGATGCGAACGAGCATATTGAAAAAGTTCTTGAGATTGTCGATTTATTCCATATTCCTAATATAACTCAAGACCAAATAATGCTTTGAGCCTACCTTATATCCCTAACAGGAGCCGCGAGTCATTGGCTAAGGAACAAACCATCTGGTTCGATTAAAACTTGTGAAGATATAAAGGTAAAAATTTTAAGCGAGTATTGTACACCTGCTCGAACTACAAAGAAAATGGAGGAGATCAATAACTTTCAGCAAGAACCCGATGAAACCCTTTACCAAGCATGGGAAAGATTCAAAGAACTCTTGATGAAGTTCCCTCAACACTACTTAACGAAGATGCAGGAGGTGATCTTGTTTTATAATGGATTGAAAGTTTCAACTAGACAAATTTTTGATTCCAAGGGAGCCATACCAACTAAGACAGCTGCTGATGCAAAAGTATCTATCCAAGAGATGGCTGAATATTCTCAATAATGGCACAACGGAACATCTAAGGCAAGAAGTAATAAAACTTCTGATGGATTGGCTGTAATTCAAGCACAAGTTAATAATCTTGGAAGAGAAATCAAGAAGGTAAATGAAAAGGTATACTATGCTCAGGTATGATGTGAGCTATGTAAAGGACCCCACTACACCAAAGACTGTCCACCTAAAGAAGAAGGTAAAACCCTTGAAGAAGCATATTATACTCAATTTGGTGTACCTTTCCAACAAGGAAGGCAATATAGAGCAGCAGCTCCAGGATTCTATCAAAGGAATCATGCAAACCATTCGTATCAAGAACAGAGACAAACAATGGAAGAATCACTGAGAAAGTTTATGAATGAATCGGGAAAGAGACATGAAGAAAACTCCACCTTGATCAAGGAAATTTGAGCTTCCATAGACGCTGCCATCAGAAACCAAGGAGCCTTGATCAAAACTTTAGAGATTCAAATTGGGAAAATGAGCAAGGTACTACATGAAAGAGGATTTATAGGTTTACCTATCTCTACTGAAACAAACCCGAGGGATCATGCCAAGTCAATCTCGACTACTGTTGAAACTGAAACGACCCCGATACACCGTATAGGATCTTCCTGATACGCCGTATCAGGCCAACAGAACAGAAAGCTGATGTTCGAGTCAAGACAAGCGACTATTCTGTTTCCAAGTCGTTTGAATGATTATTACTGTGATAAGAAGGGATTGTATGGACCATAATACTTGGATGCTTATTTACGTGGAGCTATAGTTCTCATCAATTCCCTACCTCGAAAGGAGAAAGACCCAGGAAGTTTCACTTTACCCTGTTATATTAATAATGTTTACTTTGAAAATGCCCTTGCTGAGTTAGGAGCTAGCGTAAGTGTCATGCCTTTCTCAACCTGCCTCAATCTAGGTTTAGGCGAATTAGCTCATACTAAGTTGACAATTGAATTAGCAGATAGAACAGTGAAACATCCAAATGGAATTACTAAAAATGTACTAGTAGGGATTGATAAGTTTATTTTCCTCGTAGACTTCATAATACTAGATATGCCCGAGGATGTCAAAGTTCCCATGATCCTTGGAAGACCATTTTTGTCTACCGCCCATACTAAGATCAATGTATTTAAAAGAAAGATTACTTTGAGGGTAGGGGAAGAGAAAATCATTTTTAAAAGTGTGAAACCTACTAGTAGTTTGATTAAGAGGGTCTATATGTTAAGTTTGAGGGAACGTATGGAACTTGATTTGGAGGCTAGACTAATGGGAGAGACTTTGGTGTTAAATAGATTGTTGGACCCTTTATATGGAGATTATATCGAATTGAATGATCTTAATGTACCATTAGAACTTAGGAGAGATCAAGTTGATGATTTGATGCCCACCATTGAGGAAGGTGAGGTAGTTGATAAACCTATGATTGAGGAAGTTAAAACTAGGAATGATAATAAAATGGTTAGCAAAATTATTGGATACCCTAGTGGTTATGACAAAGATGAGAAGATCCGTATTGGTTATGCTTATAACTTAAAATTTTCGTGCATGATAGGTTTCAAGTTTGTACACGCTAATTTCTTCCCTAATCTGCCCATTAATGTCATGTCTAAAAAGTTTTATAACTCAATAATTAAAGACAAGATTGAATTTAGAGGGAGGAATGAGTTTGGAAACTTCGCTAATGTACTAGTTTTTATTGGAAACTTTTATGTTATTACTAATTTTACAGTTGTGGAAGATAAGGATCCTTATCTTGATGAAGAAACAGGAGAAGTGGTAGTTGGAGAACCTTTTTGCGAAGTTTCATGTGTAGAAACTAGAAGGTTTGATGGTGTAACATCTCGTATTTTATGATCTATATTAAATCTTGACTTCGTTCCTATTTTTACTTTGAATAAAATTTCGTGTTTTACTTTTTATCCGTTTTGGTGAAATTTCTCGTTCTAGCTAAACGCGAGCCGTGTTTAGGATTAGATCCGTTTAAGCGTTCTAAGAAATTAAAAATTTTATATTATGTCCCAAGAGTTTGAGTATTTTATTTTTGTGCTCCTCGATTAATTTCGTGTCTTAGCCTAATCCGTGTTAAAATAAAACATTTTCTTTTAAAGCGCACCGTTCTTATTAAATAGATCTTGGGCCTAACCATTTAACTAGATAATACTTAATGGACTAACAAAAAAAATTAGAGAAACCAAGCCCAATAAAGGGGCCGGCCCAAACACCCCTTTTGATAACCGACCAAACAATCCTTTTTATATATATACATTGACATTTTTTTCTCATTCACTTCCTGCTCATACAATAAACACAAAAAATCAAAAATCTCTCTTCTCCTCCCCTCTCCTCACCCATGGTTTACCATCACCACCATGGTTCCTCCATTAAAATCATTTCTACCGCCACAAATCACTTTCATTACCATCATACTATCATCTACAACACAAAAATTCAACATGCAAGTGATTTTCTTGAAGATCTTGATTTTGATTGATTCTTGGGTTTTTATTGAAGATGAAGCTAAAAAAAGTAAATACAAGTGTTTTTATAAAGGTTTGAATGATCAAAAATTTTGGGTTTGAGGATTCGGGTGTGTTTGGTATTCGGCTAGGATCAAGAACCAAAAGGGGGTTCGTGTTCCGACTTCGATCTTGCGCATATGCGTTATTGTGAGTAATCTAAAACTATTCTTGACGTTATTTTTGTTTCATGAGTTTATTTAATTTTTTTGATTTTTGGGTTTGATGAGTATTGGTTTTTTTGAGGGATTCGTGATGATTGGTATGGCATTAGGAAGATTTTAGGGTGTTAGAAATACTAGTTGAGTTGTTTGATTGAAAGTTAATGAAACATTAAAATAGGACAGCAGGTTGTTGGTGTGATGTCAAAATATTTTTAGCTTATTTTCGGTGATTTTATGACCTTGTTGGGTAGATCAACATACAAGGTGTATGTGGTGCTTTGGATGGAGCCGTAAGTCCTCCGGATAACCAAGTTACGGTCGAATGAGTAAAACTAGTCCAAATGGGTGACTTGCAGATAGTTTGTGTGTTAGTGGAATATTTTTGTCTTGGAGCCTACTACATCTTTACATAAATGGATAGGTTATAATCTCAGGTCCATGTGGTGAATTGGATGGAGTCGAATCTCCTCCGGATGAGTTAGTTACGCCCAAATTAGTGAAACTAGTTAAAATGGGTCATTGAATCTAGTTATGCAGATAGTTTGTGATATAATGAAATAATTTTGGCTTAAAGCCTACTGGTTATTTACATAAATGATTAGATAAATATCTCAGGTCCTAATGGTGAGTTGGATGGAACTCCAACTCTTCCAGATGGTCAAGATACGACCAAAACCGTGGAAATAAACTTAGTGTGTACTCAAAATTTGTAATACAGATAGATAGACTTGTAAAAAAATTTATTTGACGTGGTGGCTACTGGGTTCTTACATGGGTGAAGAGTACAACATATGAGGACCATGTGGTTCTTTGGATTGAAACGTAACCATTCTGGATGAATGAGTTACGATCAAAAGGGCGAAACTAACTAGAAATTGTGCCCAAATTTTCAAATAAATATATCTTAAAACTTATGAACCTAGATACTGTTTTTCTAAAACTAAAGGTTGTAGATAACTGATAGAGTTAAATATGAGCTTTTGAATGGGGTTCTAACTAGTTACGGATTGTGAGATATGATCAAAATGGTGAAGCGGAAAATTGTTTCTAAAACTCAGATTGTGTACTTAGGGGCAAATTGGCCATTTCACTTAGGTTCTATATACATTGGAGTGTTGGGTTGAGAACATCAGTAAAATAGGTTCATTAATCATGTTTGAGGCGAAAACCGTTCGTTTATACCTATTACGGATTTTGATATATATTAAGTCGGCGTAAGTGCAGAATTTTGTGAAGACGTATGGTTTTAAAAGGAGCTAATTAACGTAAATGAAATTGTAACCTAGATGATTAATGCCTAAAAGAAGATGTCACTTGAAGGTATATTAGATCAGGTCCTAAAAGGATGTTTGGATAATTCTCACTTGGTTAAAAGAAATTAAAACACCGTATCATAATCACGATTTCTTCATTGCATCTTTTGGTTGTTCTCGTCGTGTGCGTTTTATGTTTTATACTAAGTCACCATTCTTTCTAGGTGATACTTAGGCGATCATGATTTCACGCCATCCTTGATCTAACTTCAGTACTTACTCCATTGCTTCTCGGTGAGTTCATGGCCCCTCTTTTAAGTTGTTTTATACGTTTTTAGAGTGGAATGCATGATTGATATTTCCTTATGAACTACTTGAATTATATTAGACTATATTGGACTATTTTGATATTTTGAACTAATTGGACTAAATAAACTTTTTGAAATAAATGGGCTTTTCAGACTAAATGGACTTTTTGGACTATTTAGATTAAATGGACTATTTTGATCTTTTGATTTATACTGGACTATTGGAAATTCCTTCGAACTTGATAAGTACTTTTGAGTATTCGCAAGATCATCGTTTTACCGCTTTTTATTTTGGGGACTTTTGCATATAATGAACCAATTTTAAATCTATCATTTGTCATATTAAGACCTTGCATATTGTTTTATATACGCATGACTTTACTAAACTGAGATTTGCGTGTTATCTTATGATATACGTATGATTTGTACATTGTTGAACTTCACATATTATTTATATAATATGTAAGACTTGGTTTATATTAAACCTCACGTATTATATCTCTAATACGTGTGACTTTTATTTAAACGAGATTTGTGTATTCTATGTGAATACGTAAGGTGCATGGATATAGTTTTAGGTGTTTGGGATCCTGTTCTTTCCCCACCTGTCTAAGTCCCCCTTGATTGGGTTCCTGTTCTTACCCAATTATACGTACTTGTTGCGCTCCATCGAACAGGAGTGTAGATATTATGGGTAGCGCTATTTGAGGTCGGCCAATCTCTCGTTCCACTGTTCCGGAATTGCATAATATTTATATGAGTAAATTGCATAAATCGTCCTTAAAGTTTGGCCAAAATGCATGTTTTTTCCCAAACGTTATGAAAGTGCAAGGATCGTCCATGTGGGGAAACCTTTGGTGCAAGTATAATCCCTGTGGGAAAAACATTAGGGAAACCTTTGGTGCAAGTATCGTCCCCGCAAGGACGATACTTGCACCAAAGGTTTCTCCACAAGGACGATCCTTGCACTTTCGTAACGTTTGGGACGAAACGTGCAATTTGATCAAACTTTAGGGACGATTTATGCAATTTACTTTATTTATATATAGGGTCACTCGTTCATTTGTTCTTTGACACTATATTTATTGCATGTGCATTTTACTTGGACTTTGTACTTTAATATTAACCAAGTGGCTTTGAGCATTTATACTTTCTACTATTTGGCATATCTATATGTTATGGCATTGTGTGTGAATTAGTACGATACAAGTCTTGTATGGGCGGGACTTGTATGGGATAAATTTATATGACTCTGGCCATAACGTATTCTTTTATAAACTATATTTTGAGATTTATCCTTTATCAAGTAAGTGTAGGTGAATGTATTTTATTACAAGTCTTGTATGGGCGGGACTTGTAATAGGATAGATTTACAGGACTCTTGCCATGAGACTTATTTATAAATGGGTTTTTATCACATTTTTATAAACCCGTGTACTCACCAACTATTTTCATAGTTGGCCTGTTTTTCTCATGTATTTCAAGTGATCGTAGTAAGTTTCTTTTGAAGGCAATTACATTGTGGAGTCTCACCGTGTCATCTATTTTAAATCTTTTAATATCAAGATGAAGCTTATGTGAAGTCGAAACTTACGTTTTAAAGCCAATGTTCGGCTAAGACAAGTATTGTAATAAAGTACCTTTTTGTCAATTGATTTAAAAATCTAAAGAGCTTCGACATAGTAGTAAGGATGGATTGGTGGACTAGAGTTTTAGCCGAAAATTGATTGCTTCGTAATAATCGTTCGAATCCCTTAGAAGGCGAAAGTATTCCTGCGGTACAAGGAGATAGGTCTGTAAAGAACTTGAAGTTAGTGTTGGTCATCAAGATGAGAAAATACCTAGAAAAGGATTGTGTTACGATTTTGGCACATATAGTGGACAAAGGAGCCAATGTGAAGAGTATCCAATATACTCCAATAGAAAGGAATCATACCGAGGTCTTTCCAGAAGATTTGTCTAGACTCCCTTTGACGAAAATATTTAAGTTCCAGATCGACCTAGTACCGGGAGCGACATTGGTGGCTAACGCACCATATTGTTTGGCACCATCTAAAAATGCAAGAGTTGTATAAGAAACGATACGAACTTTTGAGCAAACGATTTATAAGACCGATTTCATCACCTTGAGGTGCACTAGTACTTTTTGTCAAAAAGAAGGACGGATCGATGTGCATGTGTATCGATTACAGGGAGTTGAACAAATTGATCATCATGAACTGATAACCTATTTTCCTCAAATAGATGACCTATTCGATCAACTGCAAGAGAAACTTACTTTCATAGATTGACCTATAGTTAAGATTTCACCAGATAAGAGTCAAGGAATAAGAAACCCTAAGACAGTGTTTAGGACGCTTTCCTAGTCATGCCCTTTAGGTTGGCAAATGCACCAGTTATGTTTATGGATCGGATAAATCGAGTGTGTAGACTCTGCTTGGACAAGTTCGTGACAGCGTTTATTGATGAAATTCCCATCTACTCACGATGTATGGAAGAACATGAACAACACTTAGATGCCATTTTGAGATTTCTCAAGGACGAGATATGGTACGCCAAATCCTCCAAGTGTGATTTTTGGTTTCGTAAATAACGATTTGTAAATGAGTGGGCTTAAGTGTATGGCAATCATACGAACAAATTTCTTTCGATTTGTAATCTATTCGTATGAATAATTCATTTTCTTCGTTCATCTAATCATTATCATTATTACCTTCATACGAATGAGTTTTTAGACTTCTTTCGGTTCGTAATTTGTTCATTTGATTATTTCCAGATGTGTATTTGACATGGCGTGCGTCTCTTTCAACAAGTAATACGTCCGTACAAATCATTCATTGTCCTCACTCTTTAAATCGCTATCATTATCGTTTTTGTACAAATGGTAATTTGAACTTCTTTCGACTCGTAATATATTATATGGATTTCCGATTGTGTATCGACCGTCTCAAACCATATGGAGATAAGGCGAATTGAGCATCGGGACGGCGCTCCCTTAAGGTGGGGAGGCTGTAACATCTCGTATTTTATGATCTATATTAAATCTTGACTCCGTTCCTATTTTTACATTGAATAAAATTTTGTGTTTTACTTTTTAGCCGTTTTGGTGAAATTTCTAGTTCTTGCTAAACGCGAGTCGTGTTTAGGATTAGATCCGTTTAAGCTTTCTAAGAATTTAAAAATTCTATATTATGTCCCGAGAGTTTGATTATTTTATTTTTGTGCTCCCCGATTAATTCTGAGTCGTAGCCGAATCCGTGTTAAAATAAAACATTTTCTTTTAAAGCGCGCCGTTCTTATTAAATAGATTTTGGGCCTAACCATTTAACTAGATAATACTTAATGGACTAACAAAAAAAGATAAGAGAAACCAAGCCCAATAAAGGGGCCGGCCCAAACACCCCTTTTGATAACCGACCCAAACAATCCTTTTATATATATATATACATCGACATTTTTTTTTCTCATTCACTTCCTGCTCATACAATAAACACAAAAAATCAAAAATCTCTCTTCTCCTCCCTTCTCCTCACCCACGGTTCACCATCACCACCATGGGTCCTCTATTAAAATCATTTCTACCACCACAAATCACTTCCATTACCATCCTACTATCATCTACAACACAAAAATTCAACATGCAAGTGATTTTCTTGAAGATCTTGATTTTGATTGATTCTTGGGTTTTTATTGAAGATCAAGCTAAAAAAAGTAAATACAAGTGTTTTTATATAGGTTTGATTGATCAAAAATTTGGTTTTGAGGATTCGGGTGTGTTTGGTATTCGGCTAGGATCAAGAACCAAAAGGGGGTTCGTGTTTCGACTTCGATCTTGCGCATATGCGTTATTGTGAGTAATCTAAAACTATTCTTGATGTTATTTTTGTTTCATGAGTTTATTTAATTTGTTTGATTTCTGGTTTTGATGATTATTGGTGTTTGTGATGGATTCATGATGATTGGTATGGCATTAGGATGATTTTAGGGTGTTAGAAATACTAGTTGAGTTGTTTGATTGAAAGTTAATGAAACATTGAAATAGGACAGCAGGTTGTTGGTGTGATGTAGAAAAATTTTTGGCTTAAGTTCGGTGATTTTATAACCTTGTTGGGTAGATCAACATACAAGGTGTATGTGGTGCTTTAGATGGAGCCGTAAGTCCTCCTAATGACCAAGTTACGGCCGAATGAGTGAAACTAGTCCAAATGGGTGACTTGCAGATAGTTTGTATGTTAATGGAATATTTTTGTCTTGGAGCCTACTGTATCTTTACGTAAATGGAGGTTATAATCTCAGGTCCATATAGTGAATTGGATGGAGTCGTATCTCCTCCGGATGAGTTAGTTACGCCCAAATTAGTGAAACTAGTTAAAATGGGTCATTGAATCTAGTTATACAGATAGTTTGTGATATAATGAAATAATTTTGGCTTAAAGCCTACTGGTTATTTACATAAATGATTAGGTAAATATCTCAGGTCCTAGTGGTGAGTTGGACTGAACTTTAACTCTTCCGAATGGTCGAGATACGACCAAAACCGCGGAAACAAACTTAGTGTGTACTCAGAATTTGTAATACAGATAGTTAGACTTGTAACGAATTTTATTTGACTTAGAGGCTACGGGGTTTTTACATGGGTGAAGAGTACAACATATGAGTACCATGTGGTTCTTTGGATAGAACCGTAACCATTCTGGATGAATGAGTTACGATCAAAAGGGCGAAACTAACTAGAAATTGTGTCCAAATTTTCAAACAAATATATCTTAAAAGTTATGAACCTAGGTACTGTTTTTCTAAAACTAAAAGTTGTTGATAATTGATAGACTTAAATTTGAGCTTTTGAAATGGGTTCTAACTAGTTACGGATTGTGAGATATGATCAAAATGGTGAAGTGGAAAATTATTTCTAAAACTCAGATTGTGTACTTAGGGGCAAATTGAACATTGAACATAGGTTCTGGATACATTAGAGTGTTTGGTTGAGAAAATCAGTAAGCTAGGTTCATTAATCTTGTTTGAGGCGAAAACCGTTCGTTTATATCTATTGCGTATTTTGAGATATAGGTCCATTAAGTCGGCGTAAGTGTAGGATTTTGTAAAGATGTATGGTTTTAAAAGGAGCTAATTAACGTAAATGAAATTGTAACCTATATGATTAAGGCCTAAAAGAGGATGTCACTTGAAGGTATATTAGATCAGGTCCTAAAGGGATGTTTGGATAATTCTCACTTGGTTAAAGGAAATTAGAACGCCATATCATGATCACGATTTCTTCATTGCATCTTTTGGTTGTTCTCGTCGTGTGCGTTTTATTTCTTTATACTAAGTAACCATTCTTTCTAGGTGATACTTATGCGATCGTGATTTCACACCATACTTGATCTAAATTCAGTACTTACTCCTTCATTGCTTCTCGGTGAGTTCACGGCCCATCTTTTAAGTTGTTTTATACGTTTTTTTGGGTGGAATACATGATTGATATTTCCTTATGAACTACTTGAATTTTTTGGAGTACTTGAATTATATTGGACTATATTGGACTATTTGATATTTTGAACTAATTGGACTAAATA
>BQNB010113988.1:0-21836 GCA_026074375.1 Tanacetum coccineum
CACTATACAGGATCTTCAACTTTTTAAACTTTACACCTCTATGGATTCCTTTGTGTTGCTTAAGTTCTTCACTTTGAGTACTCGGGTAGGTAGATTGTTATCAAGGATATATTAACCTTAAGGGTAAAAACCATAAATGAACTACGTACTTACCAAAATTCCTACATATGAACAATGAACCTGAAAAACACTAATTATGAACAATATAATCTTACATGTTAGTCCTTATGGTTAATATAACATTGCATCGTCCATCTTTTAGGTTAACGGACGCTTGGTTTTTCTAACATACATTGTTTTGTAGTACGAAATGACTAAAATACCATCACTTAACACATTTTTATCCGTTTTCATGCGTTTTTGTCCATTTTTGTACGTTTTCACGCATTTTTATCTGTTTTCGTTCGTTTTTATACGCTTTTTTACGTTTTGGTTCGTTTTATACGATTTTTGTACGTTTCATACGTTTTTATCTGTTTTCGTTCGTTTTTATACGCTTTCTTACGTTTTTGTTCGTTTTTATCCGTTTTTGTACGTTTCACACGTTTTTATCCGTTTTCGTCCGTTTTCATGCGTTTTTATCCTTTTTTGTACGTTTTCACGTGTTTTTATCCGTTTTCGTTCGTTTTTATACGCTTTCTTACGTTTTTGTTCGTTTTTATTTGTTTTTGTACGTTTCATACGTTTTTATCTGTTTTCGTTCATTTTTATACGCTTTCTTACGTTTTTTTTCGTTTTTATCCGTTTTGTACGTTTCACGCGTTTTTATCCGTTTTCATGCGTTTTTATCCCTTTTTGTACATTTTCACCCTTTTTTATCCGTTTTCGTCTGTTTTATACGCTTTTGTACATTTTTATCCGTTTCATATGTTTTTATCTGTTTTCGTTCATTTTTAGACGCTTTCTTACGTTTTTGTTCGTTTTTGTTCGTTTTTCTTCGTTTTTGTACGTTTCAATTTTTATTCGTTTTCGTCCGTTTTCATGTGTTTTTATCCCTTTTTGTACGTGTGAAACGAAAACAGATAAAAACGTGTGAAACGTACAAAAACAAATAAAAAGGAACAAAAACGTAAGAAAGCGTATAAAAACGAACGAAAACGGATAAAAACGCGTGAAAACGTACAAAAAGAGATAAAAACGCATGAAAACGGATAAAAACGTGTGAAAGCGTATGAAAACATAAATAAAAGTATAGATATCCTATCTTTCTAATAAAGTGATTTTATAAAATAATAATAATAAAGTGACGTTATACTTAAAAAATAATAAATAATAATAATAATAAAAACGAACAAAAACGTAAGAAAGCGTATAAAAACGAACGAAAACAGATAAAAACATGTGAAACGTACAAAACGGATAAAAACGAACAAAAACGTAAGAAAGCGTATAAAAACGAACGAAAACGGATAAAAACGCATGAAAACGTACAAAAAGGGATAAAAACGCATGAAAACGGGCGAAAACGGATAAAAACGTGTGAAAGCGTATAAAAACATAAATAAAAGTATAGATATCCTATCTTTCTAATAAAGTGATTTTATAAAATAATAATAATAAAGTGACGTTATAATTAAAAAATAATAAATAATAATAATAATAAAAGCGAACAAAAACGTAAGAAAGCGTATAAAAACGAACGAAAACAGAAAAAAACGTGTGAAACGTACAAAAACGGATAAAAACGAACAAAAACGTAAGAAAGCGTATAAAAACGAACGAAAACGGATAAAAACACATCATGGATAATTAAAGCTTGATAAAGGAACCCCCCAAAAAAGGGATAAAAACGCATGAGACGGGCGGAATAACGGATAAAAACGTATGAAACAGGTATAAATACTAAACTAATAAAGTTAGATATACGATCTTTCTAATAAAGTGATTTTATAAAATAATAATAATAAAGTGACGTTATAATTAAAAATAATAAATAATAATAATAATAAAAACAAACAAAAGCGTAAGAAAGCATATAAAAACGAACAAAAACAGATAAAAACGTGTGAAACGTACAAAAACGGATAAAAACGAACAAAAACGTAAGAAAGCGTATAAAAACGAACGAAAACGGATAAAAACGCGTGAAAACGTACAAAAAGGGATAAAAACGCATGAAAACGGACGAAAACGGATAAAAACGTGTTAAGGGATGGTATTTTAGTCATTTCGTACTACAAAAACAATGTATGTTAAAAAAACCAAGCGTCCGTTAGCCTAAAGGATGGATGATGCAATGTTAAATCAACCATAAGGACCAACATGTAATATTATATTGTTCATAATTAGTGTTTTTCGGGTTCGTTGTTCATATGTAGGAATTTTGGTAAGTACGTAGTTCATTTATGGCTTTTACCCTAACCTTAAAAAGGGACTATAAGTATATAGTCTAGTGGGGGTAGGGGTGTCAAATGGGTTGACCCGACCCGACCCGAACCCGATAAGGGTCTATAGGGTCGGGTTGATTCGGGTTCAACTTAGCTTATCGGGTTTATCGGGTCAACCCGATAGACCTAATAGGGTCGGGTTAGGGTCTTAGTTAATTTTTTATCGGGTTATCGGGTCAACCCGATAAACCCGATAAGATATAATGACATATTAACAAATTTTTAATTGTTTTGCGATGTGTGGTTCATAAACATGATTCGTGATTATGAACATGATAAGCAATTTAACATAGGACTAAAGTGACTAAATAGTTTGATGTTACTTATGAACTTTGTTGTATGATGGAGTATATCTTATTTGATCATATATATATGTAACGAAATGGTAAATAAGATAATGTTTGGCTACTGTTGATACTTTTTTTATTCATTTGTGTTATGGGCTTATGGTATTAACAAGATTATAGATTATAAAGTGATCCTATGTTTATACATAAAGATATATGACGATGATCTGACCATTAATCTGTATTTTACCTTGTAAGCTATCGTTTATGTGTTAAACAAGCACACTTGCCCGCGCGTTGCTGCGGGACGTTGTTTTTTTTATCATAGATGTGGGTGTTTTATTTAAGCATGATTGCCCGCGCGTTGATGCGGGGCGTTAATTTTTTTTTATTTTTTATTTTTGGTTTTATTTTTCCGGTCTCATGTTTAATAGTTTTTTTTATATGGGCTTATGTGTTGGGCGTCATGTCGTGGGTATTTTTTTATCTGAATAAATCTATATTTTTTTTTCCTATTTTGTATTGAGCAATTTTTTTATTTTTTATTTTGTGCGGGTTTATTTTTTCGGTCTCATGTTTAATAGTTTTTTTTATATGGGCTTATGTGTTGGGCCTCATGCGCGGATATTTTTTGATCTGAATAAATCAGTAATTTTGTAAAAAAAATTTCTATTTTGTGTCGAGCAATTTTTTATTTTTATTTTTTAAGTTGCCTACTTAAACAAAAAAAAAAGTTAAATGGGCCGGCCCAAAATGGCAGCCCAATGGGCCGGTTACTGTAGCTACTGTAGCAAAGTGGTTAAAACGACGTAGTTTTAACCCTTTCACAGTATATGTATATAATACTTGCACTTCTAAGAAAGCAATAAGGATAGTGAAGCTTTTGATTATTGACCTAAATTTTTATTCCCTTAACAAGTAACCCGATAACCCGATAGACCCGATTCCTTATAGGGTCGGGTTGCGAGTTAGTATTTATTTTTTTCAAAACCCGATAGACCCGACCCGATAACCCGATTGCGGTATAATAGTTGGTTCATGATTGTGAAAAAAATAAATTATTTGACATAACTATGGGCTTTTAATTTGTCCATGAGCTCAAAAAGGTTTCTACTCATTCTTTTCCCTCATGGAATTATTTGACTATCAAAAAGTTTAATGTGTGTATCTTATATAGATGGCACAATCATGGACCAAAAACTCAAAAGCTAATTTTCCATATTATGCTCTTGTCATGGACAATAAACCCCATATCAAAACCCCCAATCAACTCCCTTTTATTAAATGATTGGTTTCTAACTGATTTAACTTCAATGATCATGAATCATTTGCTAAGTTACCAAACGAATCTTATTGTTTAATAAGTGGGGATGGTTGGTAACTTAGTTGAAACGTTAAACTGAGTTTATTTAACCTACCAACCCATCACAACTCACAACATATGTTCTTGTTTGGTTGAGCATGTATTCGATTTAGTTTATTAGGTTAAGTATTTTCCGTCTGGCTATTTAGGCGTAGTGACGAATAAAATTTGAGTTTTTGAACATATACGATAATGGTTTGTTATGATTGAATCCGAGTTCGACTTTACATAGCCTTGGTTGTGTAATTATTTTGATATTTGGAGACATTGAAGAGTGGTGGTGGCACCAAACATGACTTTACACCCCATATGAGTTGTTAGATAAAGAGGAAACTCTTTTTGGCTCAATCATACATTATAGCATGAAAAGATAGTTAAATAACGTTATTTGTATCTTTAAAAGAAAGCAAACCATATATACAGCAAATAAGAACCCTGTAAGTCAATTTTTTTACTACCATAGCAAAATATTGAGGGAACACAGCCGTGTCTTTTTCTTCGGAGCAATAAATTTTACATGGCAGAACTATACGTAATGAATGTTTGCCCATAGACGACTCTTGTGAATACATTGATATCGATCCCAAATTCCCAATGTGCGTATAGGCGTATCTCGTTTGCATTTCGTGTTACGTATTTCTTATGTTAAGCTTTGAGAGTTGTGTTTAAATGTGTGCTTTGTGTTTAATTGTGTGCTTTGTGCATATGATCAAAGGATAAAGTAGAATAATCGTTTTAAATTATATCATACATAGTGTTATGTACATAGACCGCTTGTGTGAAATAATTGAGAGTGTTGAGTATTATATCAGTTAATTTCAGAAGACAAAAGTTGTACTTTTTAAACAAATATAAATAAAACCTCAAAAAGTTTTGAGATGATCATGGCCTTCCCCATTCCCCGTCGGTCCATACTTGTGTATTACATGTAAATGCATAGGATAAAGTTCCTCTCCTTTTCCACCTTCCTTTATGGTAGCTTAGAAACCCCACTTCAATTAACAATGGTTAAGGAAGAATATACATACTATTATTCTAGGTGGTTCTTTACATTTCAATGGAGTGATTGGTGGTGGAACTTGACTTTTGTTTAGATGAATTTGCATAGCCTTCAACTATTTAATTCCCTACTAGTGAAAGAATTTTCTTCCCGAAATGAAAAGGCAAAAGAATAATTCTCATCAATGAGTAGCTTTAACCAAGATAGACATCAACCCTCTTTGATGTATGGTCATATCTCACTTTTAGTATAGTTTCGAGTTTTGCTCTTGTGAGATTAGTTTTTTTAGTGAGTTTTGACATGTTTGTTTATGTCAAATTGTTAGTTGGTTTGTCTATTTTGTTTTTCTTTCAGGCCTTCTTCTCTTTTAATTAGCTTGTTTAATTAAGGATGGACGTCTTGTATTGTACTTTCTTTTCCTTTTGAGGGGTTTTATTTATTTGTTGACTTTCTAAAAAAATAAACTAATAACAGAAAATTCGGTGTGAGGTCACATCCTTTATTAACTTCTGATACGTGTTAATAATCTAGCAAGTAGCAAATGGCTTCAACAAATCCAAAATGCATGTGATCTCTACGAGAGTAACCAACTTATTTGGGTTATACCGTAACCTAAACCCTAAAACTAGAAGTTAAAGCATAAGAACCTAGCTACATGGTATTCATTCCCTAACAAAATTTTAAGTAGTATCTTACACTTTTAACTAGAAACGCTAAAATTAACTTACATAAAATGAACTATAAATGGAAATAGTAAAAGAGTTACTACTACTCATTAGCTAGATCAATAAAGTCTCCCAATCTAGTCAGCTTTTACCTCATGCAAACTTTTATTTACCTTGCACCCAGGTAACAGCCCCACACTCTAAACAATTTGTATCAATATCAAAAGATTCCCGGACCACTAGAGTCACAAGATCGCATATCGTCGGTTATATTCGTTATATTTTTGTAACCATATATGATATAAGGATCATCCACTACTAGAAATTGGACTTTCACTGACGGAATTTCCGACAGAAAATTTACCAACAATTTTAAAAAATAAGACCAAATAAGACCAAATAAGCTAAAATTTTAAAAAATTTACGCCTCCCCGACGCCGAAGTTTATCTGTCACTATTCCGTCGGAACTGTTTTGATTTATTACTAACTTTTAGTATTTTTTTAATTCCATCAGAAATCTGTCGCTAAAAGCTATTATTTCCGAGGGAATTCCGACGGAATATAAAGAAACATGTTTTTTTTTGTCTTATTGCTACTTTCAATGTACTCCTAATATTTGATATATGAAACAATATGAATCTATATTGACGAAAATTCTCACGCAAATACTCCAAAGTAATATAACATGACCAAGTTTTAAATATAACTTTTTATACATTTTTAAAATGGCCACTTACATAACTCTTTAGTCCTTATGCATATAAACTCTAACTTATGTGATGTAAAAAAAATATCAAAATATCATGTATTTGCTTCGCTGATGAAATATACACTCAACAATTTTAAACATTAAGCCGATTAAATAATAAAACAAACTATTTTAATTTTCATTCACTACAAAATACTATTTGTATTGTACAACAAATACAAAAGATAATGAAATTTATAAAATAATAGTCAAACAAATCGTCATCCTTCTAAATATCAGTCAACTTTCAACAAATCACCAAAGTTACTTAAGCAAAATTTTCATTTATAAAATAATAGTAGTCCAAAACATTTCACTATATCCATCGTCACTTCGCCACCGTTCCGCCACCATCGAACCACTTCGGGCCAACCGTTCGCCCGCCAATCAACCACTTTAGCTACCGTCGCCTCCGTCGACCACTTCCCCACCGTTATCCGTCGTCGACCACTTCTCCACCGTTCGCCGACGTCGACCACTTAGCTACCGTTATCCGCCGTCGACCACTTCGCCACCGTTATCCGCCGTCGACCACTTCTCCACCGCTCGCCGTTCGTCCGCCGTCGACCACGTCACCACCGTTCATCAAGGTTCAATTCGTTTGTTTCAATTGTGTAATTTGATAAGAATTTGCCCTAATTTTGAATGTATATTTATTCAACTGTTTTTGTTGTAGTGATTTGATTGATCGATTGATTAAAAGTTCTGGTTATGGATTCACTAACTCCTGAGAATGATCAGAGTAAATTCGATTTTGAACTTCGGTTTCGTCCTTCCTTCTGGTATATATATACACTTATTTAATTAGTGTTCTAGCTTAAGTATTAATTGAGTGAGGATGATTGTTTGTTGATAATTTTCAAAACCTGTGTTGTGATGTAATTTGCTTACCTGAGCTTTTAAGTATAACTTACAACGACTAAGTAATGTTACGGTGTGTTGTGATGTGTGTCGATTATAATTTAGTGTATGTGAAATGATGAAGGCGAATGATAGGCAATATAGTGCGGTGTAGTTTTGTTTTTATTCTAGATGTTATTGGAAATGATTTTAGTGGGTATAGATAGTTCCGGAGATTTTAAAGATTTACAATAAAATCTTAAGTTTACGTTTAGGTTGAAAATTTCGTCTCACGGCACAGATGGTTCTGTAACAAGAACTGAACTACAATGTGTGGAGACTTTCTTAATAAATCCTGTAGTGAACTACAAAAAGACGGAGGCTGCAAGGACCATTTGGTGATAATTTCCGTGTTAATCCTAATTGTAACAAAGTTTTATTTTCAATTGAATCATGATGGGAGTGTTTGGCTGACATAAGGTCTTATGTGTAATTTGAAGATGTTTTGTTGTGATAGTAGTTGTTTCGGAGTGTTTGGGTAAATGGAGTTGTAATGGAGTTGGACTTAATAGTTTTATTAAACAAGTCAAACTTGCAGAATTTGGACTTTTGTAAGCTGTTGTTGCTATCATGGGTCCACAGAGGATGGTTGTCCTCGTTTACACGATCAAATACTCCAAA
Organism: Tanacetum coccineum; assembly: GCA_026074375.1. NCBI lineage: Eukaryota > Viridiplantae > Streptophyta > Magnoliopsida > Asterales > Asteraceae > Tanacetum > Tanacetum coccineum. The sequence continues at coordinate 7,973 of BQNB010113988.1, forward strand.
CTTGTTTCATGTAATTAAGAGGAGATTGCATTGAATTAGTATTAACGTTTATATAGAAAATTGCAATTGAATTGTACGCGACATATGATGTTTAGTTTAGCGTTTTATAGGGAAGCAGCCCCACTTTTAAATCATCTCTTCATACAACTAAGGGAAATGGATGCTTACACGGGAAAGGCGTGTTCCGATTTGCACCTATTTTTATTGTTTTTACTTGGCTAATGGCGTGCACAATTGCTCATTTTTCCAGTTATTGTTCATAACAGGTCCTAGACTGAAAAAAGGTATTTAGATAGAAAACTTTCAAGGTATCTTGACCGGCCCATCGTTTTGATATTAGATGGTACCGATGGAAGGGAGCGTGTGAGAAGTTATATATAGTTTCAACCCTTTTGTTTTGTTTTCCATACTATATCAACCTGCTGATATCAACGATTCTACAAAAACCGATTTCTATGTAGTGTGGGCCGCCAAGAATTTTTGATGTAAAAGAACTGAAGCATATTCTTCTCTTTTCCTCCCGGACAGATAGCCCCGACGGAAGCTGCAAACGCTTCAGTTCGACGAACCCTGAAAAAAAAAACGTCCATCCTGGTCATGCGAATGTAAACTGAGTACCTAAAACTTATATTATTATATGATTTTTAATACTTTATTAACAGTATAAATTTTGCTAAATAATATCAAATCCCCCACCCCCCCTTAGCAATTTTTCATTTGCAAGCGTATCATTTTGCCAACTTACGCAAGCAGAATTTTGATAATCCCCTTAAATGCTACAAAATTGAATTCTGCTAACTTGAGATGATAATTTTTAACACAACTATGATATAGATTTCTTATAAAACATGAAAAGCAGAATGATTATTGTTGTTTTAAGCTATCGAGCTGAATAAGGGGAATGGCTTGATAATGCTTATTTATTGCTTTCAATCATCTGGAGGTGTTGATTCTGCAACACTGCCTTTTCTCTGGAAAAAAGATGCATGTTACTTATATTTTCGACGAGTACAGTTATGCAATCTGGGCTGCAAGTGATTGTTAATACAAACAGGTGGCTACATGGAGCAGACATAGTGCCAAGGTCAACTTGTTGCTTCTATTTGGAGAACATATCCTGAGTGTCAATGTAGAAGGCAAACGTTTATTCTATGGGATAGTGAATTCACTCCAAGTTGTATTATGCATCCACACACTTAAACAAGGTATTCATTTAACTTTAGTTTTTTGGATGTTTTTTACCGCTTCATTTGTTATTTTCCACATTAACTTAAATGGAAACATCAAACATGTAAACAGATAAACTTGTGAAGTCAGACGGTGTCACTTAACTTGGAACATCAGCACAAAAGAAAAAACTCCTATGAATTTCAAAAGAAGTCGTCTATTTTCTTATGTTGAGTTTTTTTCTCCCCACTTTAATGTCATTGCCGTTGGATGCGCTGATGGAAAGATTCATGTACACAATATCTGTTATGATGAAGTTGTTAGTTTTAGTCAATCCACTCGAGGCGCTGTGACTGCGCTGTCATTCAGAACTGGTAAGATTATAAAGCTCTCTGATTTAGTTTAGCAGGACTCGCATTTTATGAATCCTGATAATTTTTGGTTTCGCTTGCTTGTATCTGGTGAAGGTTTGCTTGGCTAGGTGGTGGTTAGGTTTGTGACTGGAGGAGAAGGAAAAAATTGGGTCTGTTAGACAACAAGCAATCACAAGATGGTGGTTGGTTGACCAATGCTGTTGTCGGGTATTTGGAACGTGGTGAAAGAACAACACAAGTGTACATCAGTCAGCAATTGTGATCAGGTTATTTCTATCAACTTCTATTCATTGGAATATGATACACCTTTGGCATCAACATTATAAAATACAGTGATGTTAAAATTAATCACTTGATGAGTAAGGTCAATTGGTTATTCCTTTGTTGGTTTACCCTTAAGTAACATGACATGACATGACATGACAAGTGTTCATATGCTCTGAAATAGAGATTAATGGATGGACTGTTGCCTGCTATATAGCACAAGAGAAACAAAATGGGGCAACAAAGGATAGAAGACATTAAACTCGGGTGTTTTAAAGAATTTATCTGGTTCAACAGCCCTGCACTCCTCCTTAGTTTCGATAATGTCCATAGAACAAATTTGGAATATTTGATAATTACTAATACTGTAATCTTGAAGGTTTTGAATGAGTCAATTTGGATTTTGATTTGACTACAACTTTTGTGATTTGAATGGTAAATTTTGGCAATTATTTCTTTTATATATCAGTTTCTTTTGAGCCATTTAAGATGCAGCATTACATAAATGTGAGCTTTAAGCTGTGAAATTATATGCATCTTTGTGACAGAATTGTTGCCCAATACCGACCACAACTAACTGACGGATTTCTGACAGACTATTTTCCGAGGATTTTCCGACAAATAATTTACTGACGGACTTCCGACAGAAAATTTACCAACAGAATTCCAACGCATGTTTTCTGTCGGTGTTTCCAACAGAACTCTGACGGACAAACATTAGCGACCAAGAATCACAGACAGACAATTTTCGTTACTAATCTGTCGGAAAACACCAATACCGACGGATTTCCGACGGAAACGTCTGTCGCTAAAGGCCTAATTTGTAGTAGTGATCATCGTATACAGTTGGATCATATGGATGGGTCTCAAACAATAAAAAAAATAACTAAAGAAAAAAAAACATACTAACACGAAAATATGTTGGTTTTGATCTATATATAATCAGGTTGGCCTCAAACTAATATGTATATGAAGATAATTCAAAATGTTAGTAATCGACTAAGCGTCAAGTAAATAGGTGGCCAGACAAATTATGTCTGAATATAGATAGTTTGATTTAGTTAGGCAAAGCAAACAATATAATGACTGAAAAACAAATGCCGGATCACATAGGAGAAAACAAAACTATAAAATGATTTTGCCAGGGTTTTTAATAACGAGTACACGACGTGGAATAACATAAACGAGCACAAGGATTTAATGTGATGCAGTTGGTACGTCCAGGTTGATCGACCTATCTCCACGGGCATCGGGGCATGAACAATCGATCTATCTCTTTTTCTAAGGCAAATATGCCGTAGGAGTACACATGAACTCGTAAACCTATTTAGGTCAGAAATATTTGGAATTTTTCTTTCCCAAAACCTACTCAGTCAACCTATCCCATTAACTTTTCGCTTGTTCAAAGTTTTAATTTGGTAATCCAGCCTCCTCATGTCTAACTCGTATTCTTATTGATCATGATATACATAAACAAAAATCTGAAAGTTTTAACGCATGTAGACTTTCGAACTGAAAAAGAGGTTTTACCCGTGAACAAAATAGTTGGATCACTAAACAACCAAATGCAAAATCCAAGTTGCCAAATAAACATGAACACCCTACACCTAAACTTTATATGGCTCAAATGCTACATGTACATCCAATTCTATGTCACGAGCATGCACCTTTATCATCTCCTTTTCCTTTTTAACCATCACTCGATGATTCCAATGGCCTTGTTGGAATCTCATTATTACAACCTTTGAAAGTTACATTCATATAATGTCTAATTGATTAACAGCAACCCAACAGTGACTAATTGGAATTTTCTTGAAAATATTTAGGGTGCGTTTGGTGTGTAAACGGTTATGGAATAAGATTTGGATTTAGAAATGGTTTGAAAGAAAAAATTAATATTATATTATTATATATTTATTTTTGAAATAAGAAATGAATTTTAAATATTAAAATGAAAAAAAGAAAATTAAACATTACTAGCAAAAGAAGAGAGATAACACACAAACAAAAAAGGAGTCCACTACTTTTGATGAAACCAGGCTATTTTGTGTGGAATGGTAGGACCTACATTTTTTGAGAATGCATCTGAAATTTGAAATCGAAAGTTTCAACCAAATAACAAATTTTGCTTTGATTCTCTCAAACCCATACTAACACCACAGACCAAACAAGCCCTTAGATCTTGGAGGAATTGAGACTCTAATCTCGTGTGCTTTTTTAGTGCCGACTAAAAATTTCTAAAAAACCTAGCTCATATAATGAGCGGCATGGTACGGTCTATAAACAAATTAAAAAACTTAGAAAAACTTTATGTTTTATATTTGTGGCCTGAAAATGTCTTTGTTTTTAGACCTATTCATAAACCTAACACAATTAATACATATTAAATGTGAAGTATTTATAAAGCTTTAAGTCTTTAACACATTTTTATCATTAGAATTGCTAGAGCCTCTTAATTTGTATTCTTAATAATGCATAAAAGGTAGTAAGAAATCTCACTTTCCATTTTATCATAGTAAGAAAAAGTGATACATGACGGCATGAAACACTAATTTCTGAGTTGAGATTATCAAACAACGACTCAATTCCTCAAAGTGGTCTTCTACCCGTCAATCATTAATACCGCTTCCTCGATGTTGAAATCTCATACGTTTGCCAAACATTTAATATTTGAATTTATATGACCTGAAAGTTTAAGTTACGTTTATTTATTGTTACGAATAAAACTGGCTACAATGATTGACAGACACATTCTTAATAGTTTGTCATTATTAAAATTAAGTTAAAGAAAGTATATAAAGAACCGAATAATTTTGCTAGCGATCACTAATAAGCATTGTAATTCCCCTATTAAAGGATATGCATTGTGATCACTAAATTAAAATTGGTAATCCCTAGCTCACTAAAAAGTATAAAATATACAAAATCATTTCTTTTTGTTATTCTCTTTGCAATGCAACACAGTTTTTTATCAGTTCTTATTCCGTAGTTTTTGTCATTTTAATAATTTTGACCTCTTAAACTTTATATATGTTGCTCCGCATTTTTCGTTTACAATTTGATAATATAAACAAATTTATTAAAAAAACAAAAAAAACAAGAGTACAAATTGCTTTTTTTTATGTTTGGTAGAGAGAAATTGGATAATGGAAATGAATTACATTTGGATGTTTGGTATGTGAGAGAAATAAAATGGTGGAGATTAATGTTTAAAAATCCGGTTTTTTAATCGACCCGGTTTATTAGCCAGTTCAACCGGTTGAACTGTCAGGTCAAACCGGTTCTATACATTTGTATTTTTTCCTCATATATCAAATGTTTATTATTGTACAGTCATATAATTTATCTTATGTTCAATTAAACCTATGAAATATATTAAGTCTTTACTGATAATCTTTAATTTTTAGTTCTACGTCTATAAAATTATAAAAAAGATTTGCATAACAAGCATCGTATAATTTATTTTTAAATAGGACCTATATTAGTTAGTGTTTTTAGGTAGTGTTAACATTATTCTCATTCATTTCAAATTTCAATTTAATATTAGTATGGTTTATGAAAAAAAAACTTTTCTTAGATTTTTTTTAAAAAAGTCATGACCCGGCCGGTGTGATTAAACCGGGTCAACCCGGGTTAATGAAAACCGGCGGTTCAATCCGGTTCTCAAACAGGCAAAAACCCGGTCACATCCGACCCGGTTTCAGAGCCGGTTCACGGTTCAACCGGCCAGGTTAAACCGGGTTTTAAAACGTTGGTGTAAATTTTAAACCTTCTTTTCCATCACTTTTAGTTGGGAATTTGGAGAAATGAGAATAGTTTTCATAATATATTCACAAACATGTATTTTTCCTTTTCAACTCATAAGTGTATTTTAGTTACTACTCGTAATTTATTTGTCACCACTAGGGGTGTTAGTCGGGTCAGGTCGGTCGGGTTCGCGTCAATGCTAAAAATAACATACCCGAACCCAACCCTATTTCGGGTAAGTCTGATTCGGGTCAAATCAAGTCGGGTTCGTTCTGGTTTGGGTCAACCCGAATATGAATCAAATGTAATAAAAATTTGTATTTTTACTCGTTTAAATAGATACGTAGTAATTTATAAACTTTATAATAAAAAAATAAAAATAAAAATTGAAAAAAATCCTTTCTTGAGTCAATCGAGTCCATCCGAAACCGAGTTACCTAAACATTTTAAACCTGATACCCGACCCTATTTAGTATTCGGTTTGCTCGGGTTGACCCGAGCAAATTTTTTGACCCGAATAAGCTTAATTTGGTTCAGTTCGGGTCGGATTTTTTTGACACCCCCTGTCAAAACATTGTCAAAAGAAATAAAACAAATACAACTTTACGCATTTCTCAGGTTTAAGCCTCTGTTGTTACCAAATAGTAGAATCAAGCAAAATTCTCTACAGATTTCTATTCTCTTAATCTCTATTATGTGCTTTATTTCTAATCTTTAAAATTCTCTCTACCAAATGTGCGCTTAGAGGAGTCTTTATAAATTATCTCTAAAATGATTTTAACATCAATAAACCCACAACGACAGGGGTATTTAGTTACTCGTATTTAGTTATTTACGTGCATATATTGAACTCCCTTTTGTAATTATAACTTTATATTAAAGAGTAGATACGTTCTAGGAGTTCGTGATTTTTAATATTAGAAAATAAAGTTCACCACTTTCGAAGTAAAAAAAGAAAAAAATTATAAAACGCATCTTCAAAGTATACGAAAAGTTACTAAAATGATCTTAAACTCCTACCTATTTACGACTTTTTTTATATATCAAACTTTATTTATCAAATATAAAACGTATATCTATCGATTCATTTGTAAAAAAATATGTCATTGAAAAGATCGTCAAATTGCGAACAAAACAAACCCAATATTACAATGTTTCTGACATACGTACGATTTTATAAAATTTGTTGAAATTTAATATATATTTTTAAAAAACTTACGGAAATTGTCCATGAGGTTATTGGTTCGTTGCAAAGTTAGTCCTTAACAGAAAAACCAAATGCATCGAATTCAAACGTGCAATTATTATCACGAACAAAGAGACGCACATAAATTAGATTTTTTTGGGACAATATTTTGGAGTAATAAGGACATTATTAAGATGAAGGGAACCATAAGGAGTTGGCAAAATACTATGGTCGGTATTAGTGACGGGTATAGTGTGACCGTCACCAACCGAGACAGAAGGATAAATGAAACTATTAAAAACATTACTTAGACTAGCAATAGAAGAATTAAGGTGAGAACTCGCACGTGTTCATGTTCCACGCACCAAACCACAACAGTTTCGGACCAACATGCATCCGCTATAGCCCAAAATCCCCCGGTTAACCCAAACCCTGATTCGGTTTACCCCATGGTTACGCGTTTTCGTGTCGGGACTAACCGTCCCACTGAGCGTCTTATTTACATGTGTCTTCGGTCTCTCCTTTACCAAAATCTTATCATGATGCGTTTAATGATCCAAACTGGCAAAATGCTATGCGAGATGAATATATTGCGCTTATTAAAAACAAAACTTGGACTTTAGTACCTAGACCACCGGATACCAATATCGTGCGTTGTATGTGGCTTTTTCGCCATAAGTATCTGGCGGATGGCACGCTAAGTCGCTACAAAGAACATCTTGTAGCAAATGGTAGTACCCAGTTAGAGGGGGTTGATGTTGATGAGACTTTCAGTTCGGTTGTTAAACCGGGTACTATTCGGACTATTCTTAGTCTAGCTGCTTCTCGACATTGTCCTATTCATCAACTCAATGTCAAGAATGATTTCTTACATGGTGATCTTTTTGAGACTGATTATATGCATCAACCTCCTAGATTTTGGGATTCCGTTCATCCCGATTATGTGTGTTTGTTACAGCGGTCTCTTTATGGGCTTAAACAAGCCCCCCAAGCTTGGTTTTAGTGGTTTGCATCCTATATTTATCGTGTTGGTTTTTCTCAGTCGTTGTGACTCCTCTTTATTTATCTATAGACAAGGTACCGATACTGCTTACTTGTTATTGTATGTTGATGATATTGTTCTCATATCTTCTTCTAAGAGTTCGTTGCAGCAGATTATTAGATCATTACATCAGGAGTTTGCTATGAAAGATCTGGGTCCGCTCAATTATTTTCTGGGTATATCAGTTACATGTGATTCTTCAGGGTTGTTTTTATCTCAGAAGAAATATGCTATTGAGATTCTTGACAGGGCACATATGGATAACTATATACCTATTCGGACTCCTATTGATACTGAGTCTAAATTAGGAAGTGATGGTGTGTCTAGTACCTTGTAGGAGAAATACTGGATAGGCTATGAACTAAAGTAACCCATACACTTCTGGTTAAGGAGAAGCTTCTGAATTAGCTTCATCCTAGTTCATGCCACATATTCTTTATTATGAAGCATTAATAGCTTCCCTCTAAACAAGCAATCCTCTCTTGAGTAGTTTCAAAGCTTTCTTTCAAGCTTAGAATGATTAAATGCACAACGGAATTAGTAGGATACCCACATCAAATGTTACTACTTCTTTAATAATAAGCTTAGTGATTATTCGTTATGGGGATCATCAAAATAGATCAGCAACATATCTTCTCACGCTTGAATAATTCTTCTCACATTTCTTCCCACTGGAAGCTCAAGTAATGCATACCAAATGTATCAAGATATCTCTTCCCCACATGTAGTTGTAAAGATGCAACCGCAGTCTCATTGTATGAAGCTCTCAAAACCGAAGTAACACTTGATCCCATCTGATGTCGAATCTTGTAGCATTAAAAGTTCCATTTAAGTCTCGGTCGTTGCGCTATTTCTTCCTTCAGGATAATGATGATATTTCTTGTAACACCCAAGGTTAACTAAGTCCCGGATGTAGACAATTAAACCCTCCAAGTAGTCGAAATGATAACACCAATGTCAACTAAGTCCCGGATGAACTCATTTCTTCCTGCGGGATACTGACTATCTAGAGGAATCATCATACCATTGTGTACCTCTTTTATCATCAGAAACTATTTCTTACATCTCTTCCCCCATGTAGTTGGAATAATACACCAAAAGCCACGAGTTAAAACACTAATTTTCTCTACGGTTATGACATATGTCTTCCCAGAATGACCTTAAATAAGAAAAAGGTATGAAGTTCATCACGTGTACTCGTTGTGCGTTCAGATGTATGTCTCATTCCCCCTTGCTGGTTTTGATACCTTAGAATCAGTAAAACGTTGTACGCACATATACTTGAAATCTTGTGAGAAGAGTAAATTAGCTCACATCAATCCTGTGAGAATCAACTGCTGATCAAGTCTTCACTCATAAACTCTCTCTGACTATCTTTACCGACCCCTTTGTAGGCTATATAAAGTGACCACTGATGGAGTAAACCTGATATATCAAACTTGAAATTGAAGTAGAATTCCCCGTTCTTGTGACTTAAGTTTGCACTAATGTTGGAAGAACGGTGTAGAGAATTTGTGCTCCATGAAAATCTCTAAGTACTCAATACTCCCCCCAAAGTATGAGACATTCATCACCTCTTGCGATTATCCACAACGTCTTCAGCGTGTGACACTGAGTACTACAACGTAACTCCTTTAAGTGATAGTTATTCAGGTCTTCAACCATCCACCCCGACTTCAAGATAAAAATAAGTACACGCCATCGTGAAATCCAACTTTAACCTCAAATAAGTGATATCAAATCAACTTCGTAGTCACTTAGAAAAGTTAATACCAAATCTATAAATTAAAATTTAAGCTTCAATGATTCTTTACAAAATCGATCCCGGTCTCGTCACTTAAACAAATTGTCACTTTGTCACTTTTAACCCCAAATGTAATCAAATGACCAAAAATTATACCAAAGTTTGGACAAGATCAAATCACGCGTCCATTTGACTAAATTTGGTATAGTACAAATCATTCTTTGGTTAACCCACCAATCACCATCAGATTCTCGACCCAGCATTTGTACACGGCTAAGTATCAAATTAAAATAAGTCCCATCCCAACAACTTCAAATCTCGGCCCACACCAGCCTGCCATCATTTATAACAAAGGCCCACTTCAAAATCCTAATACTCGGCCTAGTACAAATTAGTATACCCGATCCATACTACTGATTTTGGGATATATAACACACCCCTAATATTGTGGTAGACCCAACCCTAATCACACACATAAACACACGCAGTCACACAACACCACATAGAAACCTACGTTCCAATTTTCATTCTTCCAAAATCAGATCACTTCCAATCTTAAAACTACATAGAAATATCCACATCAATCTCAACCATCAAATCAATTATATCATTTCTTGTTCAATCCATTTGAGACAACAACAACCTTTTATCTTTTTCACAGAACCATTCGAACCACACAAGTAGTCAAGAACCAAGAAGATACCAATCGTCTTCAAGATCTTAAAAAAAAGGTCTCGGGTAGGTGTATTGCTTGTTTTGATTTCGTGTCTTGAATTAATCGAACGAAATAAAGACCGAGTGTAACATGTATGTTATCATTCTCTCTTTAATTTCAAAAATTAAAAGAAAAGTTTAAACTTTTCATAAATCTATGATGGGTTCAATAAAACTTGTAAATCTTTAGAGATTTATGACCAAGTTTTAAATCTGAGATCCTTTTAGATGTAGATTTCTAGTCTTGTTGATCATGGAGATAGAGATGTTGTATTGTGACGATGGGATTAAATATGTTAGAATGGATTTGATTGGATATTGTTGGTTATTGAATTTGTGACGAAGGGATTAGTTTTATGTAGTGGATTTGTTGTTGATATTATTTGTGACGAGGGTGTAGGATTTGTGTGAATTTAAGGATAATTACATATTTACCCAACTTGAATATTAAAATTCCATATTTACCCAAAACACAAGTTTTTAGTGCACAAGTACAATGCATTTAAAGCATGTGTTGGGGAAATATGAAATTATGATGTTTAAATTGGGGAAATATGGAATTGCCCCTTGGATTTATGATGGTGTTTTCATGTGGGTTGTTGATGTTGGTATATTTGTTGTTTATAAAGTTGTAGTGGTTTGTTGAGGTTATAGGTTATGTCGAGTCTGTCCTTCTCATTCTTTATTTTTGTATTTTTCTGTGCAATCTTGGGGCTTGACTCGGTACTAACCAGTTTGGTAGACTCAATTGAGTCGACCCGGGTCAACTCGTTTATGATCGAGTTGACTCGGTATGGGTTTGAGTCCACCAAACCGTTACCAAGTATTGAAATGGGCAGAGGTTTGGTTAGGCAAGCCATGAAAAGGGTATAAATCGCTACCTTTAAACGGTCACTGCCAAACCGCCACCACCAAACCGCCATTACCAAACCGCCACCACCAAACTGCCATCACCAAACCGCCACTGACTTTAAATTTGGGCAGCGTTTTGTTTAGTCAAGACCATGAAAAAGAGGGCAAACCGCTGCTTAACCTGTACACCAAACCACCACCACCAAACCGCTGGTATAGTGGTGGTGGTTTAACTCAAACCACTACTTGTACTTTTGTGACCAAACCGCTGCTATGAACAAACCATGAACAATACAACACGCAATACAAAAGTGACAGATTTGAGACACGATCGAGACCAACCAAACCATAAGAGAAATAAGCCGACCCAAGAATGAAACCTAGGCTCGTGATACCAATTGACACGTTTAATGAATCGTACATCCGATGGTCGGGGAGACTCAAACCATGTAATAGCCATTTCTAGTGAGAGAGTGTAAAGAGAGAAACAAATATGTGTGTTATTAGAATGAAATATGAAATGTTACAAGAGTCTTACCCCTCTATGGAAGCAATGGAGGGGTATTTAAACCACCATCTATACATAAGTTTACTAAAATGCCTATTCTAGTCCGTACGTATGGTGGTATGTTAAACTATGGTAATTCCGTAATGTCGTCACATAAAATGAAATCCTAACAAACATCCTGGATTTCGGGATTCTGTTCATCCCGATTATGTGTGTTTGTTACAGCGGTCTCTCTATGGGCTTAAACAGCCCCTCGAGCTTGGTTTCAGCGGTTTGCATCATATATTACTCGGGTTGATTTTTCTCATAGTCGTTGTGACTCCTCTTTATTTATCTACAGACAGGGGACCGATACTGCTTACTTGTTATTGTATGTTGATGATATTGTTCTCACAGCTTGTTTTGAGAGTTTCTTGCAGCAGATTATTAGATCGTTACATCAGGAGTTTGCTATGACAGATCTCGGTCTGCTCAATTATTTTTTGGGTATATCGGTTACACGTGATTCTATAGGGTTGTTTTTGTCTCAGAAGAAATATGATATTGAGATTCTTGATAGGGCACATATGGATAATTGTAATCCTAATCGGACACCTATTGATACTGAGTCTAAACTAGGAAGTGATGGTGATCTGGTTCTGACCCAACTCTTTATCGGAGTCTTGCAGGTTCTCTACAGTACCTCACTTTTACTTGACCGGATATTTCTTATGCAGTTCAGCAGGTGTGTCTTTATATGCATGATCCTCGGGAGCCTCATTTTTCGGCTTTTAAGCGGATTCTGCGGTATGTTCGTGGTACTTTGGATTACGGGTTGCAGTTATTTTCTTTCTCTACTTCAGATTTGGTTGCATATTCGGATGCGGATTGGGCTGGTTGCCCTACTACTCGTCGCTCGACCTTAGGTTATTGTGTATTTCTTAGCAACAACCTAATCTCTTGGTCCTCTAAGCGTCAGCCGACGCTTTCTTGTTCCAGTGCAGAGGCAAAGTATCGTGGTGTTGCCAATGTTGTTGCTGAGACTTGTTGGTTACGTAATTTACTGCGTGAGTTACATACTCCTTTATCTTCTGCTACGCTTGTCTATTGTGATAATGTCAGTGCTGTTAATTTATCATGCAATCTGGTTCAACATCAGCGTACGAAGCACATTGAGATTGACATACATTTCGTTCGTGATTTGGTTGCTGCTGGTCACGTTCGCGTGCTTCATGTACCTTCTCGTTATCAGTTTGCGAATATTTTCACCAAAGGGTTACCTTCAACATTATTTGAAGAGTTTAGATCCAGTTTGAGCGTCCGATGACCTCCCGCTCCAACTACGAGGGAGTGTTAACCCATATCTTTAGTCAATCAATTAGTTGTATTGCCAATCAAGTAGTTGTATTGTAATTATCCTTAGCTGTACATTTATAGAATGAGCTGTAATCTTATGGGCTCAAGCCTATCATGTAACTATTTATACGTATACTTTTGAGAAATACATGACACACGAGATTGCCTAAACTCACAATACTAATTCACCGACCCACGATGATGAAATACACACAGTAAACTTTAAATTTGTAACTAGCGTTAAATAAAATAATGACAGACGACATATTCAAAATTTTCTAAAATTTAAGCTTATTTAAACTAAATAAAGATATAGATTAAGAGATTAAAAAATATTTAACTAAAACATTAAAATAAATACTTGAAATTAATAAAACATAAACATAAATTAATAATGATTAAAACCTTAATTCTAACAAAGATTAATACAAACTCTAAAGACTAAATCATAAGAATCTAAAACTATATAAAGTATAAAAAGAAAAAAAGAAAACAAAAGATAGTGGTGCTGCTATCTCCATGTGTGTTCCTTCATATGTTGTTACCCTTATGGGTGTTGATCGGTTCGGTTATCGGGTTATTCGGTTAGTTCGGTTAATTTTTTTTTCAATCCGAAAACCGAACCGAGCTAGAATTCAACCAAACCGAACTGAAAATCGAATTCAAATTCGGTTCGATTCTCGGGTTGACCCGAATAACCCGAATTTCACTATTTTAATTTTTTTTAATAATTACATAGATTTTTAGTAAAAAAAATTATTATTAACGTAAAAGTGTTTTTTTTAATATTATGATAACATTTAAACGGTATTTATATATATAAATTTAAAATATATAAATATATATATATATATATATATATATATATGTATATATATATATATATGTATATATATATATGTATGTATATATATATGTATGTATATATATA
>BQNB010113989.1:0-16714 GCA_026074375.1 Tanacetum coccineum
CTCACCATTTGATTTGGAAGCTTATACTGATAGTGACTATGCTGGTGCTAGTTTAGACAAGAAATCCATAACAGGAGATTGTCAATTTCTTAGGAGAAGATTGATTTTATGGCAATGTAAGAAGCAAACTGTAGTTACCAACTCTACTACTGAAGCAGAGTATGTATCTACATCTAGTTGTTGTGGACAAGTGTTATGGATCCAAAATCAATTGCTTGATTATGGACACAACTTTATGAACACCAAGATTTTCATTGACAATGAAAGCATAATATGTATAGTTAAGAATCTAATGTTTCACTCAAAGACTAAGCACGACTTCATCAGGGATTCATATGAGAAGAGATTAATACAAGTGATCAAGATTCACACTGATCACAATGTTGCAGATTTACTCACAAAAGCATTTGATGTTAGTCATTTTTAACTATTGACTGCTAGCATTGGAATGCTTAATCTCTGAAGTGTTGTTCGGATTGATTGATGATTGGAATGGGTTGGAAATGCTAAGGATGAAATTGGGGTTAAAACTGGTAACTCAAAAAGTTAATGCTGTTGGGCGTTACTTAGTACTGCTGGGTGAAAAGTTAGTACTGCAAGGCAAAAAGTTAATACTGTTGGGCTAAGATAGTGTTGCCAGGCAAAAGTTAATGCTGCCAGGCTACTAACTACTGCTAGGTTACCGTTGGAGTTACAACTGCTGAGGGTATTCTTTGACTATAAAATGAAAACTTCGTGTATAGGTTTTCTTTAATACCTATTTAAGCGCATGCGATCAAATCATATTCGTTATTAATCTTCTAATACTCTCTAAATTATAAACCCAAACTCGATTTCATCACCGACTACAACAATTATCATTAATGGAGGCTCTAAAATTTGTTGATTCTCACAACATGGTCGCTTACTTGGAAAATTCCACAGAACATGCTGATTTTGATGAGATAGTGGACTTTCTGAATGCTAGCCCTATCAGATATGCCTTAACTGTAAGTCCAACTATCTATGTCTCTTATATTGAGCAGTTTTGGTCTACTGCAAAGATCAAAATTGTCAATAATGAAAGACAAATACGTGCCAAAGTTAATGGCATGACAATAGTAATATCATAATTATCTGTGAGGAGAGATCTTCAATTTAATGATGAGGATGGTATTGCTTGTCTCACAAATACTAAAATTTTTAAAAACCTTCAATTGATGGGATATGAGAATCTTTCTAATAGACTTACTTTTTATAAATCTTATTTTTCTCATCAATGGAAGTATCTTATACATACCATCTTGCAATGTTTAAGTTCAAAATCAACTGCTTGGAATGAATTTGGTACAAATATTGCATCTGCAGTTATATGTTTGGCTAAGAATCAAAAATTTAATTTTTCTAAATTAATTTTTGATGGTATGTTGAGAAACATGGATCCTAATTCTAAAAAGTTTTTAATGTATCCAAGGTTTTTACAACTATTTTTGAACAATCAAATTGAAAATCTTACACCAACTTTTAATGATGAGTATGATGCACCTTCGCATACTAAAAAGGTTTTTGCAAACATGAGAAGGCAAGGAAAAGATTTTTCAGGGACAATTACACCATTGTTTGCTACTATGTTGATACAACCACAAGCAGTGGAGGGTGAAGGTTCAGGACAACCCACTAAACCCCAACACACACCTACTACTGCTTTACCATCTAATATTGAACCAATCCCTATTATTTCATCATCATCACAACCCCAAAAGACTCAAAAACGTAGGAAAACCAAAAGGCCCACAGAGATATCTGAGTCTTGTGGACCTACTACCCTTGTAGCAGATGAGACTATCCATGAGGATAGGGGAGATAGTATGGAAAGGGCTGCCACTACTGCTATTAGCTTAGATGCAGATCAGGGCAGTGGTAACATAAATAGGACCCAATCCATGGCAACACTTAATGAGTCTATTCCTCAGGGAACTAGTTCATGTAGTGGTCCTAGGCGCCAAGATACCATATTGGGGGACAGACCTGCTCAAACTATGTTTGAGAGGTTATCTAAACAGTCTAATGATCTACCTCTCTTTGGAGTTAACACACCTAGAAGTGGGGAGGACAGACTGAAAATTATGGAATTGATGGAAATTTGTATAAAATTGTCTGACAGTGTTCTTGCCTTGGAGAATGTCAAGACTGCTCAGGATTTGGAGATTACTAGTCAAAAGAAGAGTGTCAAGAAATTGGAAAAGAAGAAAAAGGCAAGAACTCCACAACTCAAGAGGAGGTTATTTAAAGTTAGGATAGAGTCTTTTGTTGATAAAAGTTTAGGTGATCAGGAGGATTCATCCAAACAGGGGAGGAATATAGATGAATTAGACCAAGATGAAGAGATTTAATTTGTTCAAGAGGATGTAGAGACTCAGGGGAGGTATGATCAGGATATTGATGTTACTACTGTCAGTGCACCAATTACTACTGCTGGTGTATCTGTTAGTACTGCTGAGCCAAGTACTCCTCCAACAACAACAACAACTATTATTGAAGATGAAGATCTCACAAATGCTCAGACACTTATGAAGATAAGAAGTGAGAAATCAAAAGAAAAAGAAAAAGAAAGAGGATCAAAAGAAAAATCTAGTGAGCTTGCTACTAGACCAACAAGAGGAGTGACTATGCAAGAACCTAGTAAGTCTGAAACAAGAAAAGCAGTACCTCCTTCACAACATGATCTAAAAGATAAGGGAAAAGCCAAAATGATTGAACCAGATAAGTCATTAAAGAAAAAGGATCAGATTAAGTTTTATGAAGAAATGGCTAAAAGACTTGCAGAAGAATTAGAGGCTGAGTTAGAAGAAGAAGAAGAAAGGGTTACAATACAAAGAGAAGAAGAGGCTAACTTAATTTCATGGGATAATACTCAAGCTATGATAGAGGCAGATTATGAGTTAGCTCAGAGACTACAAGCAGAAGAACAGGGAGAGTTAACCATTGAAGAAAGAGCAAAACTATTTGTAGCGCTCATGAACAAAAGGAAGAAGCACTTTGCAAAGCTTAGAGCTGAAAAGATCAGAAGAAAACCACCAACTAAAGCACAAAAGAGGAATCAAATGTCTAACTATCTGAGAAACATGGCTAGATACAAACATACTCAGTTGAAGAACAAAAGTTTTAAAGAAATTCAGATGTTGTTTGATAAAGAAATGAAGAGGGTGAATTCATTTGTTCCTATAGATTCAAAGGTGGTGGAAGGGAGTGGAAAGAAAACTAAAAGCAATAGAAAGGAAACAGTTAGTAAGAAAAGAATAGGTGAAGAACTTGATGAAAAAAGTGTCAAGAGGCAAAAACTAGAGGATGATGCAAAAAAGGCAGAACTTCAACTTTGTTTAGAGATAGTTTCAAGAGATGATGAAGATGTCAATGTTGAATCATTATCTACAAAATATCTAATAGTTTACTAGAAGACACACATTCTAACAGAAGACAAGATGTATTATGAGATCATCAGGGCAGATGGAAGTACTAAATTTTACAAGATATTCACTGCAATGCTTGATGATTTTAACAGACAAGATGAGTTAGATCTATACAGGCTAATAAAGGAAAGATTTGAAACAACAAGTCTAGAAGGATATGAAAGATTACTTTAGGGAGATCTTATAACTTTATTTAAGCCAAGTAAGGAAGATGAAATCTAGAAATCTCAACAGGACTACACATTGATTAGCTGGAGGTTATATGATTCATGTAGAGTTCATGTATTATTGATGGATACTGGAATTACTATTCACATGATGGTTGAAAAGAAATATCCTCTTACACAAGAAATGCTTTCAAGGATGTTAAGTAGAAGACTAGAAGTTGATCATGAGTGTGAAATAACTTATGAACTTCTCAGATTTACAAGATCACAGCTTAAGA
Source organism: Tanacetum coccineum (assembly GCA_026074375.1). NCBI lineage: Eukaryota > Viridiplantae > Streptophyta > Magnoliopsida > Asterales > Asteraceae > Tanacetum > Tanacetum coccineum. The sequence continues at coordinate 3,895 of BQNB010113989.1, forward strand.
AGAAGAAGAGTGTTTGAATACATCCTCTTAAGGATTAAGAAGATTTTATTAAAGAAACTTGATGATTAATATGATGAATATCAAGTTTAAGGGAGGATTGTTGGGAATAAAAGGTTTCTTAACTGTTACTACTGTTGGTTCAAGTTACTGCTAGTTATAGTTTCTACTACTGGTGAAGACTGCAGGAAATATTCTAAGTCATTACTAATGCTAGTTGTAAAGTTACTACTACTAGTATTAGTTACTACTCCTAGAAGAGTTTTTGCTGTTAGTTATAAGTTAGTACTCTTAGTTATATGTTAGTACTGCTGATGTGATAAGAATGAGATATTTTAGAAAAAGATATGTATGTATAGAAAACACATTGTAAGTCCATTAAGGTTACTTGGTGTATAAAAGGAGACCCTTGGGCATGTAGGTTAGTATCTCAATATCTCATCTTCACATAAAGTCATTTATAGCTTCAAGGTTTTGTATAACCCTAACACTATTAAAAGTGTTCGTATTAATATATTGAGGCTTAAGGTTTGGTATTATACAATCTTATTTATTATTGTTTCATTATTTATTCTTCTCAGTATCATAGACTAGATTCCGCATAGTTTTTGATATATTCAATAAAAGTTTCTATTATAGTTGTCTTGGATTTATTCAATACAACTAAGCCTTTTACAAGCTAAGCAAGATCTATTCAAGTGGGATCAACAACTGTGATCATGCACGAGTCCCACAAGTCAAAAGCCTCTATTCATCTGGGTTCTAACACGATGTATCAAGACATGAAGAAGCTATATTGGTGGCCCAATATGAAGGCCGACATCGCCACCTATGTTAGCAAATTTTTGACATGTGCTAAGGTCAAGGCTGGACATCAAAGGCCATTGGCTTTTTTGGTGCAACCTGGGATACCTCAATAGAAGTGGGATAATATCATAATAGATTTTATCATGAAGCTTCCTAAGTCATCACAAGGTTACGACACTGTTTGGGGGATTGTTAACCGACTTACTAAATCTGCAATCTTCGTACCAATGAGGGAAACCGATCCCATGGAAAAATTAGCAAGAATGTACTTGAAAGAGGTAGTCACAAGGCATGGGATACTTGTCTCGATCATTTGTGATCGCGACCCTCGGTTCGCATCAAATTTCCAAAGGTCACTTCAGAAGGCCTTGGGTACGAATTTGGATATGAGTACTGCGTATCATCTACAAACTGACGAACAAAGCAAGAGAACTATTCAAACTCTCAAGGATATGCTGCGTGCTTATGTGATCGACTTTGGAAAGGTTTGGGTTAACCATTTACCATTAGTCGAGTTTTCATATAACAATAGTTATCACGCTAGCATTAACGCTGCACCATTTGAAGCACTTTATGGTCGAAAGTATCATTCACCTGTGTGTTGGGCCGAGGTTGGAGAAGTTCAACTCAATGGTCTAGAGATAGTTTAAGAGACGAACGAGAAAATCATTCAGATCAAGCAAAGAATTCAAGCCGCTCATGATCGACAAAAGAGTTACACCGATTTAAAGCGTAAGCCGATGGAATTTCAAGTTGGAGATAGAGTAATGCTCAAGGTTTCACCTTAGAAAGGAGTAGTACGTTTTGGCAAATGGGGGAAGCTAAACCCCATATATGTTGGACCTTTCAAAGTGTTGGAAAAGGTTAGAGCCGTTGCTTACAAGATTGAACTTCCTCAAGAGCTGAGCAGGGTTCACAATACATTTCATGTATCCAACTTGAAGAAGTGCTATGCCGACGAACCATTAGCCGTTCAATTGGATGGACTACACATTGATGAAAAACTTCATTTTGTTGAGGAACTAGTAGAGATCATGGATCATGAAGTTAAATGGTTAAAGACAAGCCATATCCCAATCATCAAAGTTTGATGGAACTCTAAGAGAGGTCCTGAGTTTACATAGGAACATAAAGACCAATTCTGGAAGAAGTATCCACACCTCTTCACAAAGACCGCACCATCGTCAAGTACCGCATCTTAAGCCTTGAATACAAGGCTCACTTAACGGGGGAAGACTATAACACCCCGTGTTTTAGGGTCATTATACAATGTTATATAATCCACTATTTGTTTTTAGTCATGTACGCGTTTGCTTTTAATTTTAAGTGCTAAGTTAAATCGCGTAAGCTAAAAATTATCATTCAACGTAAACGAACATCAAACAATTAAATGTTTACGTCAAACAAGTGTTAGATAATTATTTAGAGGATAATTATTAACTTTGTACATTTTATTTTTTATTGGTTACGTAAAGTGTTTACGTTTCGCGATAAAATACGTTTAAGCATTCTCGGAACCACCAAAACTTATCTACGCTTCAACAAATACTCATTTTTTATACCCAATACTCAAAGTTTTATAAAACTTTACCCATTTTAACATTTTTGGTCAAGTTGTACATAAAATGAATTAACTAGAAGCTACACATTACAAGTTCTACCTTTATACTAAAAGTTACCAACTTATAACTTGTAACTTTTCTAGATATTTCATAAAAGATCAAAATCACCAACTAGCACCCTTCCCCCCCCTAAATTTCGGATGGAAACATTACCCCAAGGGGACAATGAGCACACATATAACATACTTGATCTTGTACATCACAAGACTTATTAAACCTAAAGCATAACTAAGCTATCTTGACCAAAGACTTCCTAAAAACCCTCATCCTATCTTGGACTTTCTATAAGTGATATTTGACTAGAGGACTTAAAATAGGTTATCTAAACAGTCTATGAACAGTAAAAAGTACTGTTCACCAGAGGACTTAAAATATGAAAATATAATATTTTGATAACTCGTCTTAATACGAGAGCGTGGACATGAGAAACGTAAGAAACAGACTTAAAACGATAAAGTTATGCCGTTTTCACTAAAGAGATATTTATAAACGTTTTTACTTTATGAATATGATTTCACAAATGCGATTAGATGGTGATGTAGCTATATGGAACTATATATAGTATTAGTTAATCAAAGTGCTTAGTACTTATACGGCCTATAATCAATTAGGTTGCATTCAAGCATATTTGTGACGCATTTTCACGCATTTGATTTACATTGTTAACTCATCCACTCGAGGTGAGTTCATAGCCCAGCATTTTACATTTATAATGATTTACAAGTTTTGGGGTGAGAAACATATGCATGTTTTACAATTAGACGCAAGTGGACATTTTACATTACGATTACGTGTTTGCCTAAGTAGCGATAACCCTTTGAGCCCATTATCATGAACTGTCAATTACTTGTTGTGAGCGCGAATGTTATAAATAGATCTATTTGGGATTGACATCCCCGTTCGGGTGAGTCATGCTCACTGTGCCGGTATGCCGGACAACGAACGTATACCATGTCGGATTTGGGATGTTGCGGGTTAGAACATCATCACGGGCAATGTTGGCAATTTATATTGCAATTCATACATGTCGAGCTTTAGTGTCATGAGCTTAGGAAAACGTAATTACATTTTATGATGTTTGCATCTGTTGCATTATCATGGGGAAATCTTGCAGTCCTACATTATACATTTTACAAACCTATGAATTCACCAACATTATTGTTGACGTTTTAAGCAATGTTTTCTCAGGAGATCAATGAGGTACAATACCAGGGATACATTGGTGGTCATTATTTTGGAAGTCATTTGCATTAAAGATTTGGTTGCATTACATTTTGGGGATATATTTGTTATGGACTAAAATCTTTGTATTTTGAACAATGAACAAGTGAAGTTTCGAACTTATGTACAACAATTTGTTAAATCCAATGTATCAGTTTTAAATACTTTTAAATGGTCGTTCTTATATATATCTTGTGCTATTGATTTATGAAGTACCACCCCCAGACCCATATTCCGCTGCGACCCAATTTGGGGGTGTTACATATTATCCTTCTAAATTCGTGCTAAGGATACGCTTCTGGCTTAACTAGTTAATCGGATATTGCCTTTGGTTTATTAAACAAGTTGACTAGCAGGTGAACCTAGATAATTCAATAAATAATGTTCTGATTCCATTGGATAGTTATAAATTGCCATTAAGGAGTAAGTGAGTAAAGTCTCTATGAGCTAGGGTTTAACAACATCACCATTGTTTTAATCCCTAAGATAGATTATAATCAGCAAATTAGGATGCTTTATGTAGATGATTTAATTGTGACATAATTAATGTGTCTATGTCTTAGGATGAAGTCCCGCCTAAGTTTAAGAATGATATGCCTCTTCAAGATAAGTAATCATTGCACTAAATAAACAAACCAACTTCTAATCGGATTAATGATGGCTAATACAGTGTTCTATTATAAGGCTTGACCGCTCTTTTATCTTCTGTTAATTTGCTTGCATGAGTTAAAAAGTCTTAATGTGATTGTAGTTACCACCAAACCCGTGCTAGTCTCTCAGGCTGAAACCTCCATTTTACCTATTGGAATTAGGATTAGAACTAACATAGGATTAGCATAGGTTTGACTTAGATTAGAATTAACTTAGATTAGTAAACCAAAATATTAATAAATTAAGAGATTTAACCTCGCTTCAAGTGTTCGACACCCCACTTACCACGAATCTACCACCGACCGGGACACTGCCCGTTAAAGTATTGTTTTTAGTTAAGTCGGTAAAATATAAATTTAAAACTTTAATCATAAAAATATACACCACACAACGACACATCAAGTTTTTGGCATCGCTATCAGGGAGTGAAAATTAATTTTGATTTTTATTTTCTATTTTGGTTTTTAGATTAGATCTAACCCTTAGGATTTGTGTAGTTTAGAGTAGTTTATATTCTTGCTTGTTTTCTTACTCTGTTTGTGTTGTATGACGTATTGGTTATTTAACAATTTTTCTAGTAAGATTGTTACAGGATGGACGATCCAAACATTACTATGAAGGAATACATCAGGCTCGAGGAAGAAAAAGCTTGAAAATGTGGGAAAGTGTTTAACTAGGAAACTGCTAAGTATGGTAAAATCTGGTATGAAGAAGACATTCATGTTAATGATAAGAAACACTAGCTAAACAAGATCCGGAGGTCAGGGAGGATTAAACAAATATATAGCCATTTTATTATTTAGAGAGAGAAAGGTAAGATGTGTGTGTTTTCTAGAGAGAGAAACAACACATACTTATGAAAAAATATAAATCCTCACCCCTCCATAGAAGTATGGAGGGGGTATTTATAGTCCAAACACAACTAAACTATCATATATAGTCTAATCTAGTCCTTGCGTGTTTGGCTATTTATGAACTAATGTAATTCCGGATAAGTCAACATATTTTAAGGCTATCAATTTTCCCCTAATATGTGGACATACAGAATTACTTACAATGTTCCTATCAAGTACAATTACAACACAAATAAAGTCTTCCAAAGCACTTCCAAAGATGAAGATGTCTTCTGAGTTCTACTGGTCTTGAAACTTGTACTCTAACTTGGATCTTCATTGTCTTTACTTGTTCTGGAACCATTGCAGAATGCATAAGTTGGATTAAATTCCCCCCAATTCATGTAGCATGTCATGAAAAGCTTTCTTCATAGACTCCTTTTTGGTGAAGTTTCTGAATTAGCTTCCCATCAAACCAACATCCCTATCTTGAGCAGATTCTAAAACTATGATGTAGCTACAACCATCTTCTATATGTCATTGACGTGCACAACGGAATTTTATACAAGAAAAACTACAGCAAATACTACTGCTACTTGTCATTGGGTCTTGGTGAATATCCGTTCAGGGGTACATGCGAGAAATCAGCAATAATTTTTCTCACGTATGCAGAATACTTCATAAACCATATTAAGTAAATTAGTATACACTACTTCCCCCTGGAAGTTGACCTGGTAACATCAAAGTCAACTAAGTCCTACACATTTCCCCCATGATGGTTGCGAACTCTCAGAAGAACTTCCAAAGATAAAGATGTCTTCTGAGTTATCCTGGTCTTGAAACTTGTACTTCAGCTTGGATCTTCATTGTCTTTACTTGTTTTGGAACCAATGTAGTATGCATGAATTAGATTAACTTCCCCCAATTCATGCAGCATGTCTTGAAAAGCTTTCTTCATAGACTCCTTTTTGGTGAAGTTTTTGAATTAGCTTCCCCCTAAACCAACATCCCTATCTTGAGCATATTTTGAAACTTTGATGTAGCTTCAACCATCTTCTATATGTCATTGACATGCACAACAGAATTTCATAGAAGAAAAACCATACCAAATACTACTGCTACTTGTCATTGTGTCTTGGTGAATATCCGTTTGGGGGTACATGCGAGAAATCAGCAACAATTCATCTCACGTATGCATAATACTTCATAAACCATATTAAGTAAAGTAGTATACGCTACTTCCCCCTAGAAGTTGACCTGGTAACATCAAAGTTGTTGGGAAATAGATTGTAAAAGACTTAATACTGGTAGTATAATAGTTAAGTCTGGTAGTAATAGTTAGTTCCGGCAGTACTAAGTTAATACTGACAGTACTAAGTTAAGTCTGGCAGTACTAAAGTTAGTACTAGTAGAGTAGCAGTACTAAAGTTAGTACTGGTTATATTTAGTTAAGTCTGTTCTAGTTAAGTCTGTTTATGTAACAGAATAGTAATAGTTATCTTAGAGATATCTTAGGAGATATCTTAGGAAAGGATATGCATTATCCTTTCACACGTTTTGTAAAGCCTTCTAGGGTTTCCTTGGTGTATAAAAGGAACCCTACGGCATAGAGTTTCATATAACGAATAGAAGCATTGAAGCTTAATAGAAATCAATAGCAAAGTTAGTATTATATTCTTCTTAATACTTGTGTTAAGATTCCACATTAACACTTGATATTCATAGTCAGTGTCTCTTACATAGTTGATTTGGATTTATTCAAGTTAACTATTGTCTTACAAAGGCTATATAGATCCAAACACAAGGACCTACAAGTGGTATCAGAGCCAATAGAGGGACTCTGAGTAAGAAGAATCACTAGAACCACAAACAAACACTCTCCTACAATTCTTTACAAAATGTCTCAACCTGCTAATGATGAGTTCTCACAACATCTCAGTGATGATGAAGCATCAAACCATGAAGATGCATCAGACACTGGTGCTGCACCTAAACAACAACAACAGGTGATTCCTCAAACAACTGTTATCTCAAATATCAAACTCCCAATTCTAAAGAAGGAGGAGTATGATATATGGGCTATGGAGATGGAGCATTACCTTGAGTACATTGACAATGGTATTTGGAAGGTAATTTAGAATGGAAACTCCAAGAAGAGAATTTCAACTGGATAGGATGGTGTTATTCGAATACTTCCACCAGTAATTGCTGCAGAAATTCAAGCTGTTGAAAAGGAAAGGAAGGCTAAGAATATAGCTTGTTATTGTGTCTTGGTGAATATATCGTTCGGAGGGAACATACGAGAAATCAGCAACATTTCATCTGACGTATGCAATAAATACTTCATAAACCATATTAAGTAAATTAGTATACGCTACTTAAGTATCGACTCTTCAATCGCGGTGACCTTTGCTCTCCATTTAGGATGTAGAGCCCTAAGAAACTTCCTAACATAATTTTTGCTAGAATAATGTTGGGATTCTTGATTTGATGAGACAAAATAAATAAAAAAATGAAACAAAAGGACTAAATCTAGCATATCAGAATTCTACAAGCTGATGAAGAATTATGAAGATTTGGTCAAAGATTTACAAGATAAAGATAAGAAAGTATTTAAATTAGTTTAATTAGTTTCCTTATCATATTGATTTTCTTCCTTTGTAATTCATGATCTCTCCCTATATAAAGAGATCATAGACATAGGTTTTAGATATAGCAGAGTCGACTGATGAGAGTCGAATAGTAAAAGGTGTGTGTGTGTACACCATAGTTAGATAGTTAGTTGGTGTAGCCCCAAGATTGTGTTTGGGGTAAGAGGGAAACATATGAATAATAAAACCTTGTTAAACATCATTGTTCTTATTGTTATTATTCCGCTGCATATTGTTAATCTTTGATGTTTATAATCCTAGATGAGATCTAACCCATCTCGAGCTTAAACGATCTTAGAGTCTATCAGATTATTTAGACTTCACAATTGGTATCAGAGCCATGTGGCTCGTGATATCTAGGATCTACAAGGTTTTTGGTATTGTGTTCTTGGTGAAAAAGAAGAGACGAATCTGTTTTTTTGGTGTATTGGTGATTTTGGTGAAGTTAGGGTTTTTGCGACACTAAAAAGTGTCGTCTTTATACTTAAAAAAAAGACGACTATGATTATTTTTGGTGCAAGTCGTGTTGGTGAAAACTAGGGTTTTTCATTAAACCCTAATCTGGTCATGAAGATTGATTCGTCCTTGGTTCCAAGAAGTAGCAGGTACGATTGGTTTGTGAACAAAAGAACGAGCAGCAGGGTTTGACGATCAGCTAATCGTTTCTTGGTGTTAAGAAGAAGCTGCTGAAAACCCTAATTATCTAAGGTTTGGTCGTTTATTGGTATGAAGAAAAAGGCAGCAGGATTTTGATCTTGATTCGAGTTTGTACTGCTCACATTGATTATTAAAGCTGCTTGGGCTTGAAGGTATGTTAGTGCTGCTTATGTACATGTTTCTGCTGTCAATGAAGATAAGAAAGGTTAATACTGCCAATGAACACTTAGTACTGCTAATAGAAGTTAATACTGCCAGTATAATTTTAGTACTGCTCGTTGAAAGTTTATACTGCCAGTTGGATATTAGTACTGCTAGGCTTACAAGTTAATACTGCTGCTTATGTGAACTTAATACTGCCAATGCAACTTAATGCTGCTACAAGAACGAGTTAATACTGCTGATTGGATTCGAAACAGGTTGTTTCATGGAAGATTAGTACTGCTATCGTGAAGAGCAGATTACTAAAATTGTTTTGGTGTAGCAGTAATTGACAGGAAAGATGCTGCTATTTAGTTTGGGTTTCCGTGATATACAACAGTAGTAAGCTCAAGTTTATTCGGTTAATACTGCTATATGTTGCTACTGTTGGTGTTCGTGTTTAATGCTACTGCTTCGTGTATTAGTATTGCTAGGTTTATAAGCATAAGTTTATGTTGCTAGCTTTATGCGATAACGGATAACATACAAGTTTGGTTCTTGGTTGACTTTGAAGAACTTAGACAACACTAACAGATTGATTTGGTTTAAATGTTCATAACGTATTACAAGGCCTAGTATTATACTGGATTAATTGGTTACAAAGAAGATTGTTTATCACTTATTTGGAATTGAAGTGGAGTTTCATAGGTTTGTGTTTTATCATATCTCAAATGGCTTACAACATTTGGAGGTAACTTGTTCGTGCTTAGAAACGATGTGACGAAGACTTGAGACAATCTAAGCAACGGTGATTGATCTAACTTATGTGCTTAATGCACACATTAGCCATCCTTTGGTCAGTGTCTCACAGAAGATGAGAAAATTGTTAAGAGTTGCGATCTACTTATATTATCATTCACCAGATTTATTTTAAATTTTGACGTCACGTTGTATATACAAAGATATAAGACATAATATTAGTTATTCTACCTCTACATCAAGTTTGTTATCAAATAGTTTTCTTTCATCACGTAAATATTACAATAGCCTACAAATTGAAGATGTTCATGCACTGGTTCCAGGGAAGGTTATTACTACTGGCTAGTTATTGTTAATACAGCTAGTTTAACACTTCTACAGCTTGCGTTCATATTTGTATTGAACTTCTTGGAGGGTAAATTTGAGTCTGTAAGAAAGCTTTGGATTAAAAGTCTTAAGATAAGAAGTGTGGTTGTGAAGATCAAAGTTGCATACAGTCCCAGAAATATTGTATGAAGACAAAAAAAGGGAAGAAGATTATAAGAAGAGAAAACTTATAGAACATGTGCTTTTTTTGACATAGATAGTATTAACTTAAGGGTGGAAGATCTTAAGTAAGGGTAAAGCAGTAAGCAGATTACAAAAGGAAGTTTGTTTCATTTAGGGAGATGAATTACATTCTCCCACTTCAGGGAAGCTTTGGCTTTATATGAAGAATTGTACACGACCTTTTTTTTTTGTCATCAACCAAATTGGTGAAGATTTTATGATTCCTTGATTTGAAAGACAAAATAAATAAAATAATGAAACAAAGGACTAAATCTAGCATATCAAATTCCAACAAGCTGGTGGAGAATTATGAAGATTTGGTCAAAGATTTACAAGATAAAGATAAGAAAGTATTTAAATTAGTTTAATTAGTTTCCTTATCAGGTTGATTTTCTTCCTTTGTAAGTCATGATCTCTCCCTATATAAAGAGATCATAGACAAAGGTTTTAGATATAGCAGAGTCGACTGATGAGAGTCGAATAGTAAAAGGGGTGTGTGTACACCATAGTTAGATAGTTAGTTAGTGTAGCCCTAAGTTATAGAGTTAGGGTAAGAGGGAAACATATGAATTATAAAACCTTATTTAACAATAATGATGTTCTTTATTATTCCGATGTGCATATTGTTTTCGTTGTTATTATCAATCCTAGATATAAAGATCTAACCAATCTGAACTTAAAATGATCTTAACAATTGGTGTCAGAGCCTAGTGGCTCGTGATCTAGGATCTACAAGGTTTGTTGATGTCGTGCTATGAAGGAATAAGAAGGTATGATTTTCTATTTTGGAAGTTATGGGCAATTTTGGTGATTTTAGGGTTTTTGCGACACTAAAAAGTGTCGTCTTTATACTTAAAAAAAGACGACTATGATTATTTTTGGTGCAAGTCGTGTTGGTGAAAACTAGGGTTTTTCATTAAACTCTAATCTGGTCAAGAAAATTGATTCGTCCTTGGTTCCAAGAAGTACCAGGTATGATTGGTTTGTGAACAAAAGAACGAACAGCAGGGTTTGACGATCAACTAATCGTTTCTTGGTTGGTACGAAAAGCTGCTGAAAAACCTAAATTATCTAAGGTTTGGTCCGTTTATTAGTATGAAGAAAAAGGCAGTAGGATTTAGATCTTGATTCAAGTTTGTACAGCTCACTTGATTTTATACAGCGGCTTGTAGCATGAAGTATGTTTAGTCAGCTTATGTACAAAGTTATCCTGTTGTCAAATGATGAATACGAAAGGTTAATACTGCTAATGAACACTTAGTACTACTAATAGAAGTTAATATTGCTAGTATAATATTAAGTACTGCTCGGTTCAAATTTATACTGCCTTTTGATATTAGTAACTGCTAGCATACAAGCAAAAAATTCCCCTGCTGCTTATGTGAACTTAATATTGCCAATGCAACTTAATGCTGCTACAAGAACGAGTAAATACTGCTGATTGGATTCGAAACAGGTATATTAAGGCTACAAGATTTGATTAGTGCTGCCAATGATACTGCTAGCCTTATTAAAGTAGTTAGGATTGCTCAAATTATTAAGCTTGCATAAACAGAAGTTTAATAGCTGCACAGAAGCAAAAAAGAGTTAAAACTGCGAGCCATATACAGATAATATTCTGCTAAGTATTTTACAAATTAAGCTTTCCAGGCATATATCATGTGTTGTACAGCCAGTAATAAAAATAAGTTAATGCTGCTAAGCTATTATGCGTAACGATAACACAAGAGTTTGGTTCTTTGGCAAACTTTGAAGAAGGTTGGGACAGAAGAAACACTAACAATTGATATTTGTATAAAAATGATCTAAAAATGTTATAATTGGATATCGCTTATTTGATGTTGTAGTTGAGTTTCACAGATGTGTGTTCTTATTATATCTTAAACGGCTTACAACGTTTGAAGATAACTTGTTCGTGCTTAATTAATGGTGTTGACGAAGACTTGAAGAATCTAGCAATGTGTGATTCTTCTTATGATGCTCAATGCTCACATTTGCTATCACTTAAAGGAGTTACGTTGTAGTGCTCAGTGTCTCATATTAGTTGAGGATTCTTTCAAGAGGTTGCGGTCTACTTATACTTTTTGGTCTTAGTATGAGTTTCGACGTCACGTGGATAAACAAGACATAAGACACAAGTTTGGGATATTCTATTTCTTCATCAAATTCGTTATACTCAGTTTTCTTCATCAGTAATCATTACAAAGAGCCTATAGAATTAAAGATGTTCATGCACTGTTTCAGGGGAAGGTCATTATTACTACTAGTCATTGTTAATACTACTAGTTTACACTTTCTACTGCTTAAGTTCATTATTTGTATTGAACTTAATGGAGGGTAATTTGAGTGAGTGGACAGCTTGAATTAAAAGTCTTGATATATGATGTGTGGTTTTGAAGATCAAAGTTGCATACAATCCCCTATTGGATGAAGACAAAAAGGGGAAGATGATTATATGAAGAGCAACTTATAAATCCTGTGGTAGCTTGGCATGGAGAGTTTGGCATGGAGAGTTTAACTTAAGGGGAAGATCTTAAGTTAAGGGGAAGCAGTTAGCAGTTTACAAAGGAAGTTTTTGTTTCATTCAGGGAGATGATCACATCTCAACTTCAGGGTAAGCTTTGGCTTTATGATGAAGTTCGTACACGACTTTGTTTGTTTTGTCATCATCAAATAGGGGAAGATTGTTAGGATTCTAGATTTGATGAGACAAAATAAATAAAAGAATGAAACAAAAGGACTAAAATTGTTATTAAAGAATTCTACAAGCTGGTGGAGAATATGTAGATTCTAGAAGATCTCCTTAAGAAGATAAAGATAACAGAAGATATTCCTAAATATTTAAAAGATTTATATGTCTAATGTTTATCTTCCTTTGTAAGTCTTGGACTCCTTATGCTATAAAAGGAGGTCCTAGACGTGTTATTTAGTG
>BQNB010113990.1:2187-21835 GCA_026074375.1 Tanacetum coccineum
ATGTTTAGGAACATTGTGCCTATAAAAGTTTCAACATCTTGACCAAAGAGTGTTGCAAATGCACGTTTGAATCCAGACTCGATTCGAGTTCCTTTTAAGTTGTCGTGTGAAAGATGCTTGAGGTGTGAATGAAGTTTTCGAAAAGATACCATGCAACTCTTTTTTGCTTTGTCTTCTGAAATAGCATCCAATGCTTTAACTTCTTGAACTGTGCATTCTTGAATCTGCAACTTTTTGTCATCCAACCTTTTCTGAATCGTTTGTGCATGAATGATTGTTTTGAGCATATAATCTTCAATGAAATCAAAGTTTTTGAGTATTATTTCTTTGAAGAGTTGAGGTTCCATGCTAGTATATGCGTGGAAGTCCTTTCTTGCATACATACCATCTAAACTTGAAGGCTTTATTAGCACGGAGCTGAAAATTTTCTCAAATTGTGTCTTGAGCACTCTAAAGGCATTCTGGCAGTTGGACTCAAGAATAGTTTCTTTGGTAAGTTGTTGTTCCAGTGTATCCATGTTCTGAGAGAACGTTCTTGTGAATGTGTCAACATCTTCACCAAAAATATGACTAAATGCACGTTCAAATTCACTTTTAGTGATGCCTTGTTCAAGTATCCGTGTGAAATTTGATTTAAGTGCACTAAGACCGTTTAGGCAACCACCTTTCAAGATCTTTGCTTGTTTTAGCATTTGTTGCATGTCTTGTTCATCTGAATACGAACACGAAGATAAAGTATCTTTCGTTTCCATTTTACCGTAAATTGTGAAGTGAAAATGATTTGTAGGATCTTAAGCAGGTAAAGTGATTGTTGTTGTGGATTGAAATCAATTAACGTTCACGGGATTTTACAAATCTTTGATTAAAACCGAGAAAAGAATCGTATCTTTCACGGGATTTTACAAAATCAAGAAGAAACCGTAAAACAATGATTAATTGTTGTTGAAATCGTTGAAGAACTTGAACTTTCGTTAACGATTTGTTGAGCAAAAACGATGAACAGGGAAATTTCTTACAACGAAAGGGCTAAAATTGAAAATTTTGAAAACTAAAAATGTAAAACTAAAAAATAACAAAAATTAAAAGTTTAAAAGTGAAAAGAAAAAAAAATGAAAAAGTTTGAAAGTAAAAGGTTATATTTAATCTTGCTCAAAAAACAAAGGGTTAATAGTAAACTAATTAATATCTAAATGTTAAATATGAATATTGTTTAGAAGTTTAGGGGCTTAACTTGTAAATTTCCAATTTTAGTCAATTAAAATTTTTCCCTCCTACGTCTTCTTTATTTTGAAAATGAAAATATAACGTGTTTCCTTTTTTGTTGCTCGGGACTTGTACGGTTATCGACGGTGAGAAGTGAATATACCGCGTTGATCGAAACGAGACCGCGATTGCAACGGTATAAGTTAAACGTCTCGTAGTATACCATCACTCGAAACCGAAAAATCAAAAATTTGTAAAAACGTTTAAGTTTTTGTTCTCGTCAAGTTTCACTCGTTCGGCTCTTATTTCGTTCGGTGATCAAGTTTCACTCGTTCGGTTCAAGTAGATGAAACTCGTTCGGCTCTTAAGTTTTTTACTCGTTTGGCTCTCGTTGAAGAAACTAGTTCGGCTCTACAAAAGTTCCACTCGTTCGGCTCTCGTGAAATTCACTCGATCGGCTCACGTGAAATTCACTCGTTCGGCTCACCTTGAAGAAACTAGTTCGGCTCTACAAAAGTTCCACTCGTTCGGTGGTCTTTGGAATGTTACTCGTTCGGTTCAAGTCGAAAGGTGACTTGTTCGGTTCAAGTCGAAAGGTGACTCGTTCGGTTCTTTTACACTTTTTATAAGTTCATTATTGCACCATTCCTACTAGTGATAATAGTGTAGACCTAAAATAAATGAAACAGAAGAAACAATAATTTTGGCCCACTAAAATAAAGAGTAATATGCAAAAGAAGTAACGAAACAGTAAAAAAAAAACTTGGAATCGTAAAAGAACTAAAAACTTTTTTTGTTGAACGAAAAGAAAAAAATACAAATGAAAAACGCATCCATAATTCTATTTGGGTCCAGAGATTTTTTTTCGTCACACTAGAAACTCACCCATAAATAACCAAATTTATAGAACAAGAATTAATAACCCAAATGATTTGTATAAACAAGTAGCCCAAACTCAAAATGTTATAAAGAAATTACGTATAATACTGTAGAAAAATCTGAAAGAACAAAATTATTAAAAAAGGGAGTAGAAAAAAAATAAGCCGAATCCAATAAGCTCGAATAAGTTCACAACAACAAAGACACTAAACCCACCCGTGGAGAGTGATACCAAATGTCGGTACCCAAAATCACCTTCACTTCACCATTTGAACAAGAAAATAAAATGAGATAAAATATGGAAGAAATTTTAGAGAGAAGTTAGAGAGAGAAATTAGAGAGAAAAAGAGTTGGTTAATTCTTGCAAATGAGAAATGAACAAATGAGAATCAACACCCTCTCCATCCTTGGAGATGGGTATTTATAGTTAAAACCAAGATGCTTTCATGCCTTGGTGTTTCTACGGGCCGGGCTTGGGATTACTTGGGCTTTCGCCCGATACACGTGACCGATTAGATTACACAAAAAGCCCGTTTACCCGTCTAGCCTAATACAACGTATAATTAATTAAGTGACCGAGACCTAATATTATTATGAACGAACTTCCGTTGTTCGACTCAATATTTTGAGGCTAACACAAAAGATGTGCGGAAAATTCCAATAACCTCCCTTATGGAATGGTTTAGAGACCTTCTTCAAAATTGGTATTATGAGCGTCGGCAGAAATATGAAGGTAGTAATTAATCATATTTTTTACTCGTTTATTAAAAACCATTATTAAACATTTTTACACTAACTATGTTGTACTACTTAAAAATGTTAGATGCACCGGATGACGAACTCACACCATGGGCAACTGTCAAAATAAATACCGAACCTTAAAGAGCGAAAATTGGAGTGTTAAGGGGATTCTAAGGAACAAAATTTATGAGGCCTGAGACAACCATAAAATACATATTGTTTATTTAGAAAAAGGTTAATGTACATGTCGCAGATGGCAGTTATCGGGTTTACCATGTGGTCATGTTTGTGCAGTGGGAAGAATTGAGCATTTAACTTTTGTTAACAATTTGGAAAAACTTGGTTTTTAAATAAAACACTAAAGGGTACATACGAAGGATTATTTTTTCCTGTCAAAGATGTTTACACCTGGCATATTCCAGATGACATCCAACTAGTATTGCCACATGTTATGGATAAGAAACTGTCTGGTAGACCAAAAAATAAAGATCACATCTGATCACAAGGGAAGGGGCCGATAATTAATAAGTGTGGAAGGTGTGGTGTCAAGGGACACAACTAAAATGCTTGTAATGTACTGTTACCTAAAATACAAGTAAGTATTATACTTTAATTTTTTTAGTAGCAACTAATGTATAATTACGTTGTAATGTACATAACATGGTTAGAAAGAAACTGAGATCTACACAACATGAGTCATCTAGTCAAGGAAACAACTACAGGAATGAGTCACAACACGAGGCAAATCATGATGTCTATCAGCCATGCGAGATGTATCAGCCACAACACATGACAAATTATATGGAAGATATGTATCACCCACACCAGGACTACATGGGTCAGTACTTTATGTATCAGCATAATCCTGACTCAACCAATCCACTCATGAATGGTTTGTCATAGTGGCTAACTCCAAACGACTTCTTAAACTAGTTGAGTCGTTAGTTTGTATTTTGGTACTTTCAACAACTATCAGTTAAACTTTCATGTTGGATTTATGCATTTTACACTATTTTGATTGGTGATATCAGTAAACTAATTTTCACTTACTTTACAGGGTCATACTACTATAGCAATGCACAACGTAATAGATATAGTTACAAAAGATGTGCTTAGTAATTCAGAGTACAAAGATACTCACAAGTTCATACAACACTAACTTGATGGTAATTTTGTGCACAACATATATATAGTGACAACAAGTTGTGCTTAATATATAGTTTGTGCACAACTACCATCTGATTACAAAAGATGAGCTTAATCAAAAGTTTTTGCTCAAACATAGATATAGTTATAAGGGAAGATGTGCTTAAATATAAACACTAACCTTGTTATTTATTGATAATTTTTGACACCAGTGATTGAGGATCCAGCTATTTTTTCTTCTTGTGTCGTGACTTGTGGATCATCATCACCCGCCTGCACATTCAACCAGTCAAACTACCCCACCTTTGATTTTTGGCTCCACATCCAACTCTTTTCCCTAAACCTTTCCTTAAACTAGTAATCTTTGAACTGTTTAGACAACTTCTCTTTCTAGTAACACTAACCTTACTTCTACACTTCTTTAATACTAACGGCAATGTATAGGCTAAAGTATCAGGGACAACAGCATCCAATACAACATCGTTTGAAAAACATTCTTTATCCATGTTTGGAAGTGAATGGCCATTGTAACCAACACTTTCATGGACCAAATCACAGCATTTACTAGAACCTACCACATATATGTAACCATCTACACTCAAGCCTTCATGTTTCCAGTTATCATGCAATTCAACCTCATCAGCTACACTGTCACAATGCAAAAAATCCCCATACAGATTCTTACATGGGAATTCAATACCTTTTCTTCTTGCCTTTAGAGGAGGTGTCCTTAGATAAGGTGTACCAGCTTGTTGTTCTGCCCATTCAAAAAGCTCCTGAGGTGACATAGAACAAGCTTCTAGCTTCCTTTTTTCATGAGTTTTTAGTTTAGACTTGACCCCTTCATCAGACTCATCGATACTCAAATTTTTATAATAATATTCTACTAAGTTTTTAGGAATATGAGCAATATAAAAGTTAATTAAGCCATACTTTTCAGTCATATCATACATTTTGTTCATATCACCATCACCTTCAACAATTGTTAAACCTTCTTCTAGGCTACATCTAGGAGAACAGCAAAAGATTTCCTAAATCTCACATTCTAGTTTGTAGGACAACATATCTAGCATTTTGAGAAAGTCATATTGTTTGACTTAGCTACCTTTAGAGTTAAGTTCTTGCCATGTTCATACCTTAAAGGGTATTCCATGAAAACACCATCATAGTTAACTTCAAACACACAATAATTTTCAGGTAATTCGTTTGTCCTGTAAGAAAACATAGTTGAACTTATCAAGAATTAACAATGTATAAAGAAAGTAACCATGTATAAACAAAAGATGGTTTCATACCTAGCAAAATAACCATAAATAGGGTTTGAACAAAAGTTTGATGATACTAAAAAATAAGCCATAGTTGTTTTTGTACTTGTGTAATCTTATCAACTTTTACTTATATGCTTTACAATGTGGTAATTAGAAGTTGTGTGCTTGGTTATAGTGGTATTTACTGACAAGAAAATTAGGCCTTATAAAATCAAATGTTATTTTATGTGGGCTTTCAGTAGTTAATTAATTATTTTATGTGGGCTTTCAGTAGTTAATTACTTAATATGAGCCCAGATAAATTGTTTACATCTTTTACATTTCTTAAATATCAAACGACATGAGTGTGTATGGTGATTTACTAAGATATATAGACGTAAGTACATTATGTATGATGTGAATATGGAATGGAATATATATGTTTCATTGAAACGTGCTTTAAAGCGGAAACATATAGCAGTAGCCTCATGTGACGGATTTCATATCGCTTCATTTAGCATTGCTGGTCTATCCAAATAATAACAAACATGTCTTACCTTAACAAAATAAAGAGTTGTACACCCTAAATATTACAATACTTAATAAATTGTCTTGGTAGATCCTACAAGTGTTTAACATCAAAGCCATCAAAACAAGCACATTACATATTTCAAATGGTAGTCAAAATCTTGAACTGATGAACTAGCGATAGCACTTTAGCAACATGGATGTGAAAACCTACTTGTCCATTAGAAAAAGTCTACCTGCATTTTGATTTTAAAAAAATTAAAGTAAGTAAAGGCAAACTGGAATTCAAAAAAATGATCAAGTTAGTTGACACACCTTCCCAGTTTATCCCTGAACCTTTGTTGCCGATACCACAGGTTTTTCAGTTTGTTAACATGGCCCATTAAACCAAGCACATCTGATCTTATTAAAACACCCTCTTTGTTTCCCACGTCCGCTTTCTCTTGAACAAGACCAACATCCTCAACCTCAACCATTTTAGCTTTTCCATGAATAATGGCTCTTTTGTAATTGGTAAGAACAACCTTACTTTCCTTGGTAGGTGAACCAGGGGGAATTCATCATACATTTTTTCCTTCCCCTTGCGACTTGTCTTAATTGACTTTCTAACTACAGGCTCATCATTAACCATTCCAGATTTGACCTTTTTTATTCTACCCTCCTTACTTGTCTTACCACACTTCCTTTTAATCATAGTGCTAAATGGAGTTGAACACAAGCAACACAAGCCAGCTTCTTCCTCGAGTCTTGTCATGATCGCGCACTCGACGAAAGAGCTTTACAAGCGGCGGGCTGTCTTCCTGGTCCTATTTCAATCTTTTTCATGGTATGGAACTCACTTTATACTACGCCTGGAGCAAGAAGGTTCTTCGTACAATTTCGGCGATTACAAAAACAAAGGAGTATATCTCAAAGAGGTAGCCTGAGATAGGGACCACCTTGTACCCAAGGCCTACTGCATACTTCAACTCCTCGCTATAGTAGACTCCTATAAACTCACCAGTTGGAATGATCAGAGTACCCGTCTTAGAACGATATGGCAGAAAGGGCTTATTGATTGTCTTCGGACATACCACATATGCCTCAATAAAGTCTAGGATAGGCATATCATCTGTAATATTAGAATCAAACATAAATTTAGAAAACCTTAATCATAAATTTATTAAAACCTATTTAAATAACAACTAAACCTTAAATTTAATTAAGTTAAAACAAAACCTTAATTACAAGTGAATAATAAAATAAACCTAATATCAATTTAATAAATAGAAAACCCTAATTTTAATATTAAATAAACAATTAAATAACAATAAAACCCTAATTTCAATGTTAAAAATATATTAAATATATATTCTGACAATAAGGCAATTAAATAGGGGGGCAAAATCTAACATACCTTCATTGATAACTGACATATTCTTCTTATTTGCTATTTTTGGTTAAAAGACAAGGGATGTCTTTGTTATGATTGAAAACTGCTAGTAGATGACAAAGAGATGGGGTTTGGTATGTGGGGTTCTGTGAAAATGGTAAAGTATGTAGGGTTTGGTATGTGGTCCAATATATTTTAAGTTAATTACCATTTTGGTCCCTGTACTTGTCCCTAAAATGAAACAGTAAGTCAAACCTACAAGCTTTTAAACCAAAATGCATTTCCTAATCTAAATTTCCATCTCAGTTAATCTTAGTTTTCTTTTTCATAATCTTCCCCCAAATCCATTCCAAACCCAGAATGTCTTCCTCATCATCTAATCGAAGCCACCACCGTGGTTCCCCTCCAACCAGTTGCGAATGTGAGGAACTAGTTATACTACAAAAACAATTCATCATCCAATGAGACATTTTCTGAGATGTATTAATTACTATAGGGTATGTAAGTTATTAGGGTTATTATTGTATCTTGTTAATGCTACTTTAATTTCTAATTTTTTTTATTTTTATAGGGTTCAAAGTGTAAGACGTTTTATTGGGTTGATCTTGGGTTACCAAGTGATTACTACAAAAGTTGCTGCAAAAAGTTAATTTACATCAAACAAAGATCAATGCTGATAAATGCAGAATAAGAGAAATGGAAAGGGGGTTTGACTTTCAAAAGTTAACTTTGGAGAAGCAAGTTTTGGCCTTGCAAATGGAGTTGAAAGAAAGCAAAGCAAGTGTAGGTTTTTATAGGAAACTTGTTGTTATCATGTGTGTGATTGTTGTTTCTATGTTTGTATTCAAGCTTTGAACCCTGTAATGTTGATTGTAATCCTTTTGTGATAATGAAATGATTCTGTATGCAAATTATGTCATTCATTTTCTGCATATGGACCACAAAGTTACTAAATTATTTCTGCATAATGGCAGACACAAAGACATGATAGTTCGTTACATTGAGTGGAAAAAAAATTCACGTACCAAAATGGAACAAATTAGAAAGTACGTTGCTATTGTACGGCTAAAACCCAAACCAAAACATCCAACTATAATGCCTTAGGTTTTCATTTAAAAGTTAGTAAACGAAGAAGTTGGATTTTTGCCGATAAGTACAGGTTGCCCAGTTTCCCTGATAAAAGTCTCATTATATGAACACTTCTAATTAACGGTTACCCAAAATCCAAACACACCTTCACCTGCAAAAACAAGAAACTCAACCATCCTATACAACCCATATGTAGATGCAAATAAACACACATATGTAGATGCAAATAAACACAAAATCCATTATAACAGTGGCATTCCATTCTTAGATAAGATTGGTGTTTTTACCATTCATACATAATATTGATCATTACAACTTCATAAACAGAGGTTTACCATATACCATTACAAGATCAACAACAACTTCAAGATTTAAAACATGAAAGAAACTAAAACCATCATCAACAGACCAAAAGACACAATATACAACTTCTTTATTAACAGTAGATCTCTAAGTCCATGACATCCACGTGTCCTTCCTTCAAGCGGATAGCTTCCTCTGCATGAGCAATCAAGTTTGATAAAGCTTTAAGCGTAATGTTTTCAAGCTCTTTACTTTCCTTCAAACAATCTAAGATATCAAAAACCACCAAACTATCATCCATGGCCTCCATCTCGCCGATCATAACAACCAGCTTGGCTAAACAAGCCCTAGCATTATCATATTTTTCACGGATCAATTTCGCAAAAGCTTTTGCTTCTGCAACTTGTTGCAAGAAAAAGAACCTCATGTAGTTGGGGAGCTTAGTCTCACAGCTTACAACAGCTAACTCATCCAGAGCACGCACGACAACAACCCTTGATGTACCTGATTAACTGGAAGATGCCATTGAAAAATAAGATAATATAAAAGTTTAGATATTGGGTTAACTATAGTTGTAGTAGTTGGTGTGGTTAGGGTAACTGTGATTTATATATAAAGACTTGTTATGTGGTGGAAATATCACTTGGGGAACCATCATTTCAATTGAACCAAAGGGTACAAATCAGCCGGGTAACAATCAAATCAAATTAATGATAATTAGTTAACAAAATATCTTAAGATGTTACCATCAAGCTCGGTGTTGGTAATTATATATTGTGGGCTTCTTAATTAAATGATGTGGGCTTCTTAAGATGTTACTTGAATGGGCTTCATTTTAGTGGGCTTTGGGTAACACTTTCATAATAAACAAAAAAGCCATAAATGTATACAAAATTTTACGTGTAAAAAAACTAAAATGGCATGCCCCTTCTTTGAAAAAAGATAACACGTCACTTGGAAACTCAAAAGACATGGCCCTTTGAAAAACAACATACACACAACGGTTGAATTTATGTAGTATTTATAGGTGTTGTTTACATTCACAAATTGCATCTTCCTCTCATATACAAAAATCAACCACTCCGCAAAAATGAATAATACCCCTCTTGGAGAACTCCATGAAACCTCAAACTCTACTGACTTGTCCATTATGTGGAGTCTTATGATGGACAGAGAGACGGATAGGAACTATAGTATACTGAGGAACCTTTTGGCAACTGCAAGAGAACTGCAGCAAAGTTTGAATACAAGGCAAGAGATTATAAATGAAGCCAAGATACACAAGAATCATAAGATTGTGAAAAGTGTAGCCTTCTTCTGAGAGCAACAATTTAACGAGTTGCAGTTGATGAGTGTAGTTATGTTGAATATCTCCGAGACTTAGTTAAGGATCATGGAAAAAAGGGAGTTTATTGATGCTTTTAAAAAACTCTAGGTTGTTGTTACTATTAAGTATTTCAAAGATGTTTCATGAAAGGTTACATATCCTTGTTTGGTTATTTTGTTATGTTTATGTATTAAACTTGGAAACTGTCATTCTAGTACTGATAGTTTGATTAACAACTGTGTTTCTGTGTTTGTTTTTTGTTTATTTATGCTAATTTGTTTTCAGTAACAATACAGTAAGATTAAAATAGTCAAAAATTAGTCACAAAAATAAAATCACTAGTACCAAATATTAGTCAAAATATTTGAATCACAAATGATTTAACATGTAGCAATTTTGTGAGAAAATAAAAACGACCCATCTTCTCATGATATGTCAGGGCAACGTTAACAGGATCTTCGACATCCAAAGATAAGTTATGCGACAAACGATATAAAAAGATACAAACCCACACACCACAATCACCAAATATACCACCCTGTTTAGGAACACTGTCCGCTAGCTTAAACCTAATGCAATAATCACTTTGATTTATTCCTTTCTTATCAAATACTTTAGCGCCTTCTAGAATAACGGGAAGGCGTTCCTGTTTGAGAACGTATAGTAATGTATGTCAAACAGACAGACCTAAATACATTGATAATTTCTGCATTACAATATAGTTCACTAAAAGTCATCAATTTTGGTATTTCACTATCTAAAGTTAACTTTATCCTATGATGTTACTTGAAAACTGCAAGTGTATGCAGTTACTCATTTAGTAATTTTAGTTTTTGTTTCCTTTGTATGAAAAGAATAATCAAGACAACAAATAAGATTGAAAACTGCAGATTGTTTCATTGCTAATAAGATAACCATAACAAGTTAAAATGAAGGACACCATAAAAACATAAGACAAAATAAGAGTTTGACAACATAAGACTACAACCTTAACAACTACAACACAAAAGAAGACTTTGACAGATGATGATAGTGAGCAACAAACATAACAAGACTGGATCATTACTGACGACAAAGCTTAGAAATGAAAGAGCTTTTCTTCTAGAGTTTGAGTTGAGTTTCACTTATTGATTTCATCAACTCCCTACATTTCTCCAACTCATAATCCTAAAGCTCTTTAAGTAAATTGTAAGACTCAGCAAGAACAGTTGACACGTGCATAAAGCTTTGCATCTCAATCATTTACTCTCGCCTCTCTTCACAACGAACATTCAACGCTTGGCACATTGCATAAGTTTCCCTAACTATCCTAAAATCCCTTTCATTGTCAACCTCAAACAACTTAACCATCATGTCTTTCACAAGAACGGAGTTTGCAAAATTTGCAAGGCGAGCAAGCTGAGACAATGTAGTGTGTTCTAAGTGTGTGTAAAAAGGTTTATGAATGGAATGTGTTATGAAAAAGGGCGGGGAGTGCACCAATATATAGAGAATTAATTGATAGGTGAACGGGTGATTAGTGGGGTCATTTCACATAACTAGAAAATGCCAACAAGAATTAATTGTGATTAGAAGGAGTGAAACGAGTTTGGCAGAGATGTTCAACAGGTCAAACCTTTCCTGGCCACTCATAGTATTTTAATCTTAATTCAATAACCAATGCTAATGTGGGAATTTTACTTACTTGAAATGTAATTAGTTGCAAACAAATACAATGGTACTGAACTTAGTTGAAAACCAATCAAAATGCTAACAAGTGTTAAGTGGTGGTATCTAAGGAAGTGTATACATTAGTTTCCCTATGGGTATTGCTGAATTTGTATTTGACTTTTTCTAGATTAAGCAAATGTTGTGAAGTATAATAAACCGTAAAAGACTAAACCATATCATAAAAACAAACAATATTAAAATATAAACTATACCTGTAACCATTCTCGAACCGGGACATACCAATCGCGCCACTCATAGTCATACGTGTCTCCGCTATCATAGAAAGTGACCAATCCACACAGTATATCTAAGTGGACAAGACACTAATGTTGCGCCGTTTCATTAATGGGAAAATAAACCTACAAAGTTTACCATGGTTGAATGGGTTAGACCCTTGCTTTCTAGAAACTAAAGTATTTTGACAGGGATGTGCAAACTCAAAATAGAAAGGATTAAGTATAAAAAAACACGGTGATTATTTTCCGTTGAACCTATTACCTGATCAACATTGCTCTATGGAGTGGCATACTTATCACCGTTGACATAAAACAAGGGCGTGCTGTTTTGCAAAAGTAGCTGAACAAAGTAACAACTGACCATGGCCCAGTTAGCATTCTCAGGTCTCCCATGCCACATATAATCGACCCACAAGTCTATGTGTTGTTAATAAGAGAAACAATTAAGCGTTCATAGAACCGTAGGCTCTAAGTTTATTATAACAAAAAGTTTAATTTGTTTTTTATTCTAATACTAACCTCTTCACTTAGCCAACCTTTTCGACTAGGGTCTAAGCAAGCTAATGTAAGCCAGAAATGCCGAACTACAGTATAATCTTTGCTCCATGGAAACTTAAACTTAAGTTGTCCTGGTTGACTAATAAATCGTTCAATATTAGGAGTCAACCAAACTGTGTCTAATGAACGAAACAAACGTGAAACATCCTACAAAAATATTTTAAGCATATAAGCTGCCACACATGATTGAATGAAACAAGTAATCGTGAAACATAATACTGAAATATTATACCTCAACCCATGGTTTAACTTTTTTAAGCAATTCCGCCAAAGATGGATCATTTACGCTTTGCCGACGTTTATTTATCTTAACCTAAGTTACTTTCGGATTGGTTTTCCCAGTCACATAATCAACATGATTCCGCTTGCTAGGTGTTAACTTTGCCAATATATATTTTACATGAGTTGAATTCATAAACTCATGGCGTTTTTCTTTCTTCACTTTCGCAATCTGCAACAATTTTTCTTCTTCCAACCTCATCCTATTAGCCTCTTCCATCCTAAACCTCTGCTCTTCTATAATGTTTTTTTTCTTGTTCCAAACGCATCCTTTCTTCTTCTTCCAAACACAATCTCAATTCATCTTCAACAAGATAATCCTATAAATAAGAAGGCAATCAGTATCAGATATTGTCAAATGTAATATTTAAAAAAGCAAAAGGTTCATGTGTATTACATTAGAAATATCTTCATCTGAATCGTGTGGCTCGATCAAATCATGGAATAAGATATTCAATGAATCAATAAAGTCACGGCCAAAACTAGAAAATTCCTCATTAAAATGCAGCACTTGACATACCAAGATATTATATTTTAGAACAAATTTACAAATCATGTCATATGCAAAAAACAAGTAATTAAAAAACTATACCCCATATTCTTCGTTTCTTTCACGTGCAAGAACCTGCAAAGTGTGAACAAGTATTAGAAAAGAGTAATTGAACACATAAAGATTGGATATTGTAGTGGGAAAAAATTAAAATAATAGTCGATGCTTAAACTGAATAATTGTCTCAAGTTTGAAAACACGGACATTTAGGTCACTAATAACTTCATCCTTAAGCCATTTTTTATTAGTACTGATATCAGTCGTGCAAAGACTAGATGATACTCTGCAACTTGAATGCGTATGTTTCCGTGACTTCTCCAACTTTGAAAGATATGTTTCAAAAAGGGTATTATGTTGTATGACCGGAGCCTTTGAAACGTGTTCTCAGAAAAAAAAACTTGGCTATGTATCCACCATGATGAATCGATCTCAGTTAAAGTAGGTCTGATATTAGTATTTGTCCTCGACTCCTACATGAGATCTACTAATCAAATACCTTTCAAATTATTATTAATGTTATTTATAGGTATAAGAGCTAACCTTTGCAAAAAGGTAACGACAATCAGATTTTTGAAAGATAGACTTTTTCGACCACCCAAGTGCTCTTGGTATAACTTTTGGATCTTTAATCCACCAACAATTACATCTTTCAAATGACTCAAAGATCCAAACCTAAATAATATACCAACGTATAGTTACAAACTTATATCTACATTAAAGATTTAACAAGGGAATTAAATAATTACAATATATCTTTAAAAGGTTTACATGGAAAGCAAAAACAAAGCCTGACAACATATATGTAGGAACATACATGCGATCTTTCTTCAATCCAAAATAGTGCTCATCACTGTGCTTTTGTATTACATTCTTAATTTGGTCGTATAAATGTGTCCATATGCGCTCACCCCATGTAAAACAATTCCAATCTTCTAGATTTTCAACCAAGCGGAACAAGGTATCATCCACCGGGCATGTCAACAACCGACCCATAAAGATAACCTCTAAAGCTAAAATAAGGCAAAGACGTATGAAGTCTTCATCACCTAGCTTCCCAAATGTCTCTTCATCCTCAATATCACCAATAACATCTAAGTTGGTTACACTTAAACCTAGCTTATGCGGAAAAACTCTATTATGAAACTTTAGCTCACCAGAAATATATAAAGCAAAGCTTATTGGGCCAAAAGGCAAATCAGTAATAAGAGCAAGCTCTGGACGACCAAAATGCAGACTATGACCTTCAATATAATAAATGAGGGGCATATCATAATGAGAATCATCGACTTTACATTGTTTTCGTAGCATATAATCTATGAGTTGTGGTTCATGGTCCAAAAATAATAGATCCAACCAACTCCCGAAACAACTAGTCCTAAACAAGTTTCGTCGATTAGCATCTAACTTTTGGTCTATTAACCAAAAGTAGTTCAATTTACTCCTAATGATCACTTTTGATTCAAAGTCCTGAAATAAAAGAAAACCAAATAAACTTCAAGAACTAAAGAATTAACCTCAACAACAAGAAAACAAAAAAAATTCACTAAAAGGGAGTAATAATGATTTTAAGCTATTTTTGATGGAACTTCTGGAAAAAAGGAAAATGTGACTAAAATGAAGTAAACATCAGGATAACATTCTTATTTTCAAACCGTAAACAGTAATCAATTTAACATAAAACTAATTGACTACTATAATGCAACCATCAAGAAGTATAGTAAACCAGCAACTATAATACGTATGATAAATTCAAACAAAGAAAATAAATTACGTACCCTATTATACCACATTTTGGATCAGGCGATAATGATGATGAACAGTACCGTCGGAAAATGACCATAAAAGTCGTATTGAGCGGGAGGTGATGGAGAAGATGGAAGAGCGGGAGGTGATGAAGAGCTTTAGAATACACACATTAACAGTGTGTGTATACCCATTATAAAATATATTTTGTAGAAAATACACATATTAACAAGGTACAAATAAGTATTTACAAAAAAATTAGTTGCCTAAAATTTTTAAATTGGGTTGCCCTAATGTACAAGTAGCCCAATGTACAATGTACTTTGGTGTAAGTACTTTTTAAAAGAAAATATTAAGGTAAAATTACTAAATGACCAGATGCCCAAAGTACAAATCGCCCCAAACTTATAGTTGCCCTATGTATTTATATCTTACACATACATGACACATGACACATTCTTCTTAAGTTGCCCCGATGCCAAGTTGCCCTGATCTAGAAATGGAAAAACATTTTCAAAGGGACACGGTGGGCTTTTTTTGAGGGTTTTGGGCTATAATTGGAATTTTCTCTTTACTTATTCCGTTGCGTACGCGTATTAATTAGATTATAAAACCCAACAGAATCATCTACACTTGCATCATATTGCGTAACATGATTTGAAAGATCAAAAGTTTGCGATAAGTGAACTCAACGAGTTGTATATTAGTCCGCAACCAAATATGCAACGTATTTGGACCGAGAGATGCGTTGTACAATAGAGTAAATACAAAGAGTTATGTGATAAACATACACGCGAAACTCTTCAACGAAATCTTACGAAGCATATTTGGTAACGACATCAATAACAAGATTAATTTATTACTAATTTGATGTATCTTTATATTTTCGTATTTTTTTATGTACTTTTATTTTTATTTAATGAATGAGTTGGTTTGAAAATTAAAAAAGAAAAATAAAATGGTAAATTCAAAAAGAAAGGTTTGTCTTATGTGAAACTTTGACTTGAGCCATGGTACATAAAGCTCTTAGAGCCGCATGTACTTTCATATTTTCATCCTCATATATCTCACGACTATACATCTACAACGGTACCACCGTACCAGTGTCTTTTCAATTGATATAATAACTAGTCATCCCTTAAAATTTTTAGTTTTACCCGTTACTCTTAGCTAACCGCATCTTTCACCTATATGGTCTAATAAAGTTATATTTTAGCTCACAATAGTCTAATTTTTTTTTTTTGCTTATCCTTCCTTTTGACATTTGATTCGTACTTGCAATGGGTGCGTTTAGTTGGAGGGAAAATACTCTTATTTTCACAAAATGTTTTGTGAAAAACAAGGAAAACATAGATCACTTTCAAATCATTGTTTTCTAACAAAATTCTTTACAAAACACAAAACATGCATTTCACAACTTAACAAGAGAAACTACAAAACACATTTTATTTGTTTTCCTTGTTTTCTTTGTAATCCCATTGTTTTCTTGAGAATGAAAAACAGTATCACATGAACGCGTTTTCTATGTTTTGTGAAAATTAATCTCATTTTTTTTACAAATCTGAAAACACAAAACAAAGAATTTTTCTTTCCAACTAAACGCAACCTTAGGGTGCGTTTAGTTAGAGAAATTTTTTCCTAATTTTGTGTTTTCAGATTTGTGAAAAATCAGAGGGGATTTGATTTTCCACAAAACATAGAAAACGCGTTCATGTGATATTGTTTTCTATTCTCAAAAAAACAAAGTGAGTTACAAAGAAAACAAGGAAAACAAAAAAAAAAATTATAGTTGCCCTTGCTAAGTTGAGAAATTCATGTTTTGTATTTTGTGCGTCAATACGCAATCTCAGTTTTCTTTATTTTCCACAAAATATTTTGTGGAAAAAAAAGTAATTTCCCCTAACTAAACGCACCATTAATCTTCTTTTTGGTCACACGCCCCACGGATTTCTCGGATAGTTTAACACATACGTAATAGTTTAATTTAACCTATTTTACTTCGTAACTCAGTTTATTAGTATAATTTTAAGAAACACTTAAACTTGAAAACCAAATCGAAGTCAAAAATACTTATTTGAATTTCGATATGTGATCACTTTTCATAATAGATGGTACGTATATTTTTTGAATTGACAAAAATAACACATATTTACTTACAAGGAAGTGTATAAAAAGAAACAAGCATGTTTTCGGCCCGCGCGTTGCGGCGGGCGTTTGTTTTTTAAAGTATTTCGCATGTGTTCTATTTCGGGCTATTTTGGGCTTCGGGTTATATTTTTTTAGAATCAGATTAGTATTTTGCGTCATTTGCTTAGTATGTTGGGCCTCAAGTAATAAAGTTTATTATATAGAAAAAAGTCATTAAAAGTTGAGGGTACGTTTTGTAAAAAAAAATCATTTATATTAAACATCAACATTTTTTTATAAAATCTGTTCGTGATAAGATGTTCTCGCTGAATAAGGAGAAGAAATCAGGAGGGAGTAAGTCGGCGCGTCGCTGTTTCACAGTAAGAATATCTTTAGAGGCGAATGTTTAACTCTATGAGATAACACATTGGTCGCAGATGTCATCGCTGTTTTTCTTTATTCTAAAAAAACACACAGTAGTCTTGAGGGTTAGAACTTCCTATCGACTGAGGGACTATATAAGAGGATATAGAATAATAATATAGATCCTGTTGTTTGTGTTAGTGAATCTCTAAGTCCATGACATCCGCGTGTCCTTCCTTCAAGCGGTTAGCTTCCTCTGTGTGAGCAATCAAGTCTGATAAAGCTTTAAGTGTAATGTTTTCAAGCTCTTTGCTTTCCTTCAAACAATCCAAGATATCAAAAACCACCAAACTATCATCCATGACCTCCATCTCACCGATCATAACAACCAGCTTGGCTAAACAAGCCTTAGTATTATCAGCTTTTTCACGGATCAATTTCGCAAAAGCTTTTGCTTCTGCAACTTGTTACAAGAAAAAGAACCTCAAGTAGTTGGGGAGCTTAGTCTCACCGCTTACAATAGCTAACTCATCCAGAGCACGCACGACAACAACCCTTGATGTACCTGATTAACTAGAAGATGCCATTGAAAAATAAGATAATATAAAAGTTTAGATATTAGGTTAACTATAGTTGTAGTAGTTGGTGTGGTTAGGGTAACTGTGAGTTATATATAAAGACTTGTTATGTGGTGGAAATATCACCTAGGGAACCATCATTGCAATTGAACCAAAGGGTACAAATCAGCCAGGTAACAATCAAATCAAATTAATGATAATTAGTTAACAAAATATCTTAAGATGTTACCATCAAGCCCGGTGTTGGTAATTATATATTGTGGGCTTCTTAATTAAATGATGTGGGCTTCTTAAGATGTTACTTGAATGGGCTTCATTATAGTGGGCTTTGGGTAACACTTTCATAATAAACAAAAAAGCCATAAATGTGTACAAAATTTTACGTGTAAAAAAACTGAAATGACATGCCCCTTCTTTGAAAAAAGATAACACGTCACTTGGAAACTCAAAAGACATGGCCCTTTGAAAAACAACATATACACAATGGTTGAATTTATGTAGTATTTATAGGTGTTGTTTACATTCACAAATTGCATCTTCCTCTCATATAAAAATCAACCACTCTGCAATCCCCTCAGCCAAAAATGAATCTATACCCCCTTGAGAACTCCATGAAACCTCATACTCTACTGACTGTCCATTATGTGAGACTTACGAAGGACAGAGAGACGGATAGGAACTTGACATAGTGAGGAACCTTTTGGCGGTTGCTAGAGAACTCCAAGAAAGTTTGAATACGAGACAGGAGATTATAAATGGAGCCAAGATAACCAAGAATACTAAAATGGTGAAAAGTGTTGCCTTCTTCAAGGAGCAACAAGATAAAGAGTTGAAGTTGATGAGTGACCTTACGCTGAAGATCTTTGAGACTCAATTAAGGACCTTTGAAAAAAGGAAGTTTATTGATTCTGTAAAAAAACTTTAGGTTGTTGTTATTATTAAGGATTTCAAAGATGTTCCATGCAAGGTTACATATCCTTGTTGTCGCCATTTAGTTATGTTTATGTATTAAACCTGGAAACTGTCATTCTAGTAATGATTTAGTTTGTTTATGATTATGTGTTTATGTGTTTGTTTATTTATGCTTATTTGTTTTCATTAACACAAAAGATCAAAACATTCAAAAATTAGTCACAAAAATAAAGTCACAATATTTGAATTACAAATGAATTAACATGTAGCAATTTTGTGAGAAAAATATAAACGAACCATCTTCTCACGATATGCCAGGGCAACGTCAACATGATCTTCGACATCCAAAGATAAGCCATGCGACAAACGATATAAAGAGATACAAACCCATACACCACAATCACCAAATATACCACCCTGTTTAGGAACACTATCCGCAAGCTTAAACCTAATGCAATAATCACTTTGATTTATTCCTTTCTTATCAAATACTTTAGCACCTTCTAGAATAACGGGAAGGCGTTCCTGTATGAGAACGTAAAGTAATGTATGTCAAACATACAGACCTAAATACATTGATAATTTCTGCATTACAATTTGGTTCACGTTGATGTTTTACTACTATAATGTGTTTGTATTGTTAAGAAATGCAATATGGAAATAACAAGATGCATGTATAAACTTAAAACATAACCATACTAGCAAAGGGTTCCACATCATAGGTCAATTGCAGCTAGACAAAGGGTTCCACAGCAAA